>JBBPBX010017696.1:11047-46516 GCA_038048925.1 Garcialebias charrua | reverse complement strand
AAAGTCATAGCCATCATGTCCTGAATGAGCTGAACATTTTGATATATGAATTGTTGCAATAGCACAAAAACTGTAGGAGGAGTAGCGTGCCGAAAAACGTACGGAATCAGGATAGTAACCGGAAGACAATCTCTATAGTGTGAATGCCTTGTTGGCATTCACACAAATATAAACACAATCTCTATAGTGTGAATGCCTTGTTGGCATTCACACAATAATAAATATAAACACAATCTCTATAGTGTGAATGCCTTGTTGGCATTCACACAATAAATATAAACACAATCTCTATAGTGTGAATGCCTTGTTGGCATTCACACAACTAGATTGCATTTCCTGAGAAAATGCATGTGTGAATGCCAAAATGGCCGCTTCACCCAACTTGCATGTTCAATCAAAATGGCCGCTTCACCTAAAGCATGATAGAGAATGTTTATGGCTACAACCTCACCAAATTTCGGCTCTCTATGTAAAAAGATGGCCGAGTTAAAGCAATTTGAAAAGAGCGTTGGCAGCCATCAGCTGAAATTGGTCAAAAACAGCTGAACAACAGCTAAAACAAGCAGAAAATATCTTAAATTACCAGAAGGAAGTTGGTAGAACATGGTTTTGCTGAATTAGGCTGAAAAAAGTTGGATTGATTAAAAAAAATTGTTTGAAATAGCTGAAAAAGGTGAAATTTGCATAAACAGCTAAATACTAGCTAAAATAGCAAAAATATCTTAATCTTTCAAAAATTATCTGAAAGGAGCATAATGATCTGAAATTAGCAGAAATAAGTCAGAAGAAGTACAAAAATGTTGAAGTAAGCTGCATAAAGCTGAAAAGAGCGCAAAGCAGTTGAAGAAACAGCTGAAATTAGCTGAAAGTAGCTGAATTTTTTTTTAAAAATTTGTACAAGGAAGCTGAAGGAAGCTGAGTTGGTCCAAAATGTGAAAGGAGTAGTGAAATATTGTAATGAGTTCCAAAGATATCAAGGGTGTAAAATGAGCTCATTGAGTTCATTTGAGCTCCATTCATTTTCAATGGGAAAAAAATGGCCGAAAAGGCTGAATATTTCAAAAAGCTAAAGTTGCACCAATACCAAAAGTCATAGCCATCATGTCCTGAATGAGCTGAACATTTTGATATATGAATTGTTGAAATAGCACAAAAACTGTAGGAGGAGTAGCGTGCCAAAAAACGTACGGAATCAGGATAGTAACAGATGTAATTGTAACACTAGATTGCATTTCCTGAGAAAATGCATGTGTGAATGCCAAAATGGCCGCTTCACCCAACTTGCATGTTCAATCAAAATGGCCGCTTTACCTAATGTGCTTATTAAATCAAAATGGCTAACTTGTCTACTTAAATTGTAGAACCAAAATGGTAACAATACATGCATTGACTTACTTCGCAAGGCAATTAACTGCCTTGTATATTGAACCAAAATGGCCACTTCACCTAATTTGCATATTCAATCAAAATGGCCGTTTCACCTAATGCATGATAAAGAATGTCCATAGCTACAACCTCACCAAATTTCGGCTCTCTATGAATAAATATGGCTGATTTAAAGCCATTTGAAAGTAGCGTTGGTGGCCATCTTGGATTTTACAGTATTTTTAATGTTTTGCTTTGTCGGCCATCTTGGATTTTTGATTTGGATTCCGTACATGATAGGGGATTCCCTTAGCTACAACCTCACCAAATTTCGGCTCTCTATGTATAATGATGGCTGAGTTAAAGCATTTGAAATTAGCGTTGGCGGCCATCTTGGATTTTACAGTATTTTTAATGTTTTGCTTTGTCTGCCATCTTGGATTTTTGATTTGGATTCCGTACATGATAGAGGATTCCCTCAGCTACAACCTCACCAAATTTCAGCTCTCTATGAATAAAGATGGCTGAGTTAAAGCCATTTGAATGTAGCGTTGGCGGCCATCTTGGATTTTTACAGTTTTTTAATGTTTTACTTTGTCGGCCATCTTGGATTTTTGATTTGGATTCCGTACATGATAGATAATGTCCTCGGCTACAACCTCACCAAATTTCGGCTCTCTGTGTATAATGATGGCTGAGTTAAAGCCATTTGAAAGTAGCGTTGGCGGCCATCTTGGATTTTTGATTTTGATATTGCATTTGATAGGAAACATTCTCAGCTATCACTACACCAAGTTTCAGCTCAATATCACTAAAATTGACCATTTTATGGTATTTTTAGTTTTTTGCATTGTCGGCCATCTTGGATTTTTTTTTGATTCTATACATGATAGATGATGTCCTTAGCTACAACCTCACCAAATTTCAGCTCTCTATGTATAAAGATGGTTGAGTTATAGCCATTTGAATGTTGTGTTGGCGGCCATCAGCTGAAATTGAACAAAAACAGCTAAATATTATCTAATATATCAGAAATAATCTTAAATCAGAAGAAGGAATTAGTAAGAGCCTAATTGGGAATAATCTGAAACATCTTAAACAATCTGAAATCTGAAATAATCTGAAATAAGCAAAAAAAGTGGAAATTATCTGAAAAAAGCTTAAGATAGCATAAACAGCTGAATATTATCTAAAGTAGCAGAAATAAGCATCAATTATCTGAAGTAATTAGAAATAGCATAATTGTGAATAATCTGAAATATCTGAAACAATCTGAAATCTGAAAAAATCTGAACTAAGCAGAAATAAGCAAAATAAAGTTGAAATTATCTGAAAAGAAGCTTAAGATAGCAAAAACAGCTGAATATTATCTGAAATAGCAGAAAGAAGCTTAAATGTCTTAGAAATTAGTAGAGAGAGTACATTTTTGCAGAATTTGGCTGGAAAAAGTTGAAATGAGTTCAAATAATGTGGAATGTGTTGAAACAAGCCTAAATTAGCATAAAAACAGCTTAATAGTAGCTAAAATAGCAGAAGAAGCTGAAACTAGCAGAAATAAGCACAAAGCAGCAGAAGATGAAGTATCTGAAACAATCTGAAATTGAAAAAAATCTGAAATAAGTAGAAATAAGCAAAATAAAGTTGAAAATATCTGAATAAAGCTGAAATTGGCCAAAAACAGCTGAACAACAGCTAAAACAAGCAGAAACAATCTTAAATTACCAGAAGGAAGTTGGTAGAGCATGGTTTTGCTGAATTAGGCTGAAAAAAGTTGGATTGATTAAAAAAAATTGTTGAAATAGCTGAAAAAGCTGAAACTATCATAAAACAGCTAAATAGTAGCTAAAATAGCTAAAATATCCCAATCTTTCAAAAATCATCTGAAAGAAGCATAATGATCTGAAGTTAGCAGAAATAAGTCAATAGAAGTACAAAAATGTTGAAGTAAGCTGCATAAAGCTGAAAAGAGTGCAAAGCAGTTGAAAAAACAGCTGAAATTAGCTGAAAGTAGCTGAAATATTTTTTAAAAAATGTACAAGGTAGCTGAAGGAAGCTAAGCTGGTCCAAAATGTGAAAGGAGTAGTGAAATATTCTAAAGAGTTCCAAAGATATCAAGGATGAAAAATTAGCTCCATTCATTTTCAATGGGGAAGAAAATGGCCGAAAAGGCTAAATAATTCAAAAAGCTAAAGTTGCACCAATACCAAAAGTCATAGCACCCATGTCCTAAATGAGCTGAACATTTTGATATATGAATTGTTGAAATAGCACAAAAACTGTAGGAGGAGTAGCGTGCCGAAAAACGTACGGAATCAGGATAGTACCCGGAAGAATAATAATAATAATAATAAATATAAACACAATCACTATAGTGTGAATGCCTATGTGGCATTCACACAACTAGAAAAACCGCATTTCCTGCGAAAATGCACGTGTGAATGCCTTAGCGCCGCTCCGCCCTTCTCGCGGCGACCGCGGGAAGTCGAGCTGGTCCACCCCGAAACACTCTCGTGCCTTTCCCGTACCCGTTCGGCACCCAGTGCGTGCACTCAATTTGGTCCACATTCCAAAATGGCCGCCTTCCCATTTATCGTACAACGTTGACGCCAGAGGGTTTTCTGTGCGTCTTGGTGAATTGGACAAGTGTACCAAATTTCATGATCCTACGTGAAACTAAGGCCAATGCGGAGGGTAATTTGAAATATTCTAGGTGGCGCTCTTGAGCCCTTTCTGTTGCAATTTTGGCCACGCCCCCAAAATATGTAATTTTTCACCAGTCCTGACGAGTCTGCCAAATTTGGTGAGTTTTGGGATATGATAAAGCTCCCAAAAGGCCAAACGTATTGTGACGGCGTTACGTCTGATTCGCCACATCGCCACGCCCACATGCTCCACCCAAAACAACCAGTCGTGGAAAGCTTGTTACAGCAACATGTCTTCGGTCACTGGACAGACCGTCACGCTGATTAGGTAACAGGTGTCCGATCGGGATGTTCAATGTACAACTGTACACTTCCTGTTGTGAGGGGGCGTGGCTTAATTATTGTCATGATTTGACCATTCAGTATTGCAGGGGACCGGATGTGGGTCAATCACTGAAGGTTTGATGTATTAGACTGTTTTCGTGTAGGTGCTATTAGTGTTTCGTTTGTGACGGCGTGACGGCTGATTCGCCACATCGCCACGCCCACATGCTCCACCCAAAACGGTCAGTGTTGGAAAGCTTGTTACAGCAACATGTCTTCGGTCACTGGACAGACCGTCCCGCTGATTAGGTAACAGGTGTCCGATCGGGACGTTCAATGTATAACTGTACACTTCCTGTTGTGAGGGGGCGTGGCTTAATTAATGTCATGATTTGACCATTCAGTATTGTAGGGGACCGGTTGTGGGTCAATCACTGAAGGTTTGATGTATTAGACTGTTTTCGTGTAGGTGCTATTAGTGTTTCGTTTTTCATGGCGAGATGCCTAACTTTGAGGCCTGGCCACGCCCCTTCAGCATATATGAAAACGCAAGGTTTTGATAATTTTTTACTCCTCCATGTCTGAATGATGAGTCTGCCAAATTTGGTGAGGTTTAGGATATGATAAAGCCCCCAAAATGCCATTTCATTTTAGCTCCATTCATTTCCAATGGGAAAAAAATGGCCGAAAAGGCTAGATATCTCAAAAAGCTAAAGTTGCAGCATTACCAAAAGTCATAGCTGGATTGTCCTGAGCGAGCTGAACATTTTGATATATGAATCGTTGAAATGGCACAAATACTCTAGGAGGAGTAGCGTGCCAAAAAACGTACGGACGGAAGATAGTAACATATAGGAATAATAACTAGAAAAACCGCATTTCCTACGAAAATGCACGTGTGAATGCCTTAGCGCCGCTCCGCCCTTCTCGCGACGACCGCGGGAAGTCTAGCTGGTCCACCCCGAAACACTCTCGTGCCTTTCCCGTACCCGTTCGGCACCCAATGCGTGCACCCGATTTGGTCCACATTCCAAAATGGCCGCCTTCCCATTTATCGTACACCGTTGATGCCAGAGGGTTTTCTGTGCGTCTTTGTGAATTGGACAAGCGTACCAAATTTCATGATCCTACGTGAAACTAAGGCCAATGCGAAGGGTAGTTTGAAATTTTCTAGGTGGCGCTCTTGAGCCGTTTCTGTTGCAATTTTGGCCACGCCCCCAAAATATGTAATCGTTCACCAGTCCTGATGAGTCTGCCAATTTTGGTGAGTTTTGGGATATGAAAAAGCCCCCAAAATGCTATTTCATTTTAGCTCCATTCATTTTCAATGGGATAAAAATGGCCGAAAATGTCGCCTTTCCTTTCATCGTACAACGTTGGTGCCAGAGGGTTTTCTGTGCGCCTTGGTGAATCGGGGAGGTGTACCAAATTTCATGATCCTACGTGAAACTAAGGCCAATGCGGAGGGTAGTTTGAAATATTCTAGGTGGCGCTCTTGAGCCGTTTCTGTTGCAATTTTGGCCACGCCCCCAAAATATGTAATTTTTCACCAGTCCTGACGAGTCTGCCAAATTTGGTGAGTTTTGGGATATGATAAAGCTCCCCAAAGGCCAAACGTATTGTGACGGCGTTACGTCTGATTCGCCACATCGCCACGCCCACATGCTCCACCCAAAACAGTCATTGTTGGAAAGCTTGTTACAACACTATGTCTTTGGTCACTGGACAGACCGTCACGCTGATTAGGTAACAGGTGTCCAATCCGGACGTTCAATGTACAACTGTACACTTCCTGTTGTGAGGGGGCGTGGCTTAGTTATTGTCATGATTTGACCAGTCAGTATTGCAGGGGACCGGATGTGGGTATATCACTGAAGGTTTGATGTATTAGACAGTTTTCGTGTAGGTGCTATTAGTGTTTCGTTTGTGATGGCGTTACGTCTGATTCGCCATATTGCCACGCCCACATGCTCCACCCAAAACGGTCAGTGTTGGAAAGCTTGTTACAGCAACATGTCTTTGGTCACTGGACAGACCGTCACGCTGATTAGGTAACAGGTGTCCGATCGGGACGTTCAATGTACAACTGTACACTTCCTGTTGTGAGGGGGCGTGGCTTAATTAATGTCATGATTTGACCATTCAGTATTGCAGGGGACTGGTTGTGGGTCAATCACTGAAGGTTTGATGTATTAGACAGTTTTCGTGTAGGTGCTATTAGTGTTTCGTTTTTCATGGCGAGATACCTAACTTTGAGGCCAGGCCACGCCCCTTCATCATATATGAAAACATGAGGTTTTGATCATTTTTTACTCCCCCATGTCTGAGTGATGAGTCTGCCAAATTTGGTAAGATTTAGGATATGATAAAGCTCCCAAACGGCCATTTCATTTTAGCTCCATTCATTTTCAATGGGAAAAAGATGGCCGAAAAGGCTGAATATCTCAAAAAGCTAAAGTTGCAGCATTACCAAAAGTCATAGCCGGATTGTCCTAAATGAGCTGAACATTTTGATATATGAATTGTTGAAATCGCACCAAAACTGTGCGAGTAGTTACATGCCAAAAAACGTACGGAATGAAGATAGTAACATCTATAAACTGTAGATAATAATAAATATAAACACAATCTCTATAGTGTGAATGCCTTGTTGGCATTCACACAAATATAAACACAATCTCTATAGTGTGAATGCCTTGTTGGCATTCACACAACTAGAAAAACCGCATTTCCTACGAAAATGCACGTGTGAATGCCTTAGCGCCGCTCCGCCCTTCTCGCGGCGACCGCGGGAAGTCGAGCTGGTCCACCCTGAAACACTGTCGTGCCTTTCCCGTACCCGTTCGGCACCCAATGCATGCACCCGATTTGGTCCACATTCCAAAATGGCCGCCTTCCCATTTATCGTACAACGTTGATGCCAGAGGGTTTTCTGTGCGTCTTGGTGAATTGGACAAGTGTACCAAATTTCATGATCCTACGTGAAACTAAGGCCAATGCGGAGGGTAGTTTGAAATATTCTAGGTGGCGCTCTTGAGCCGTTTCTTTTGCAATTTTGGCCACGCCCCCAAAATATGTAATTTTTCACCACCCCTGATGAGTCTGCCAAATTTGGTGAGTTTTGGGATATGATAAAGCCCCCAAAATGCCAAACGTATTGTGACGGCGTTACGTCTGATTCGCCACATCGCCACGCCCACATGCTCCACCCAAAACGGTCAGTGTTGGAAAGCTTGTTATAGCAACATGTCTTCGGTCACTGGACAGACCGTCACGCTGATTAGGTAACAGGTGTCCGATCGGGACGTTCAATGTACAACTGTACACTTCCTGTTGTGAGGGGGCGTGGCTTAATTATTGTCATGATTTGACCATTCAGTATTGCAGGGGACCGGATGTGGGTCAATCACTGAAGGTTTGATGTATTAGACTGTTTTCGTGTAGGTGCTATTAGTGTTTCGTTTGTGACGGCGTGACGGCTGATTCGCCACATCGCCACGCCCACATGCTCCACCCAAAACGGTCAGTGTTGGAAAGCTTGTTACAGCAACATGTCTTCGGTCACTGGACAGACCGTCCCGCTGATTAGGTAACAGGTGTCCGATCGGGACGTTCAATGTATAACTGTACACTTCCTGTTGTGAGGGGGCGTGGCTTAATTAATGTCATGATTTGACCATTCAGTATTGCAGGGGAGTGGTTGTGGGTCAATCACTGAAGGTTTGATGTATTAGACGGTTTTCGTGTAGGTGCTATTAGTGTTTCGTTTTTCATGGCGAGATGCCTAACTTTGAGGCCAGGCCACGCCCCTTCAGCATATATGAAAATGCGAGGTTTTGATCATTTGTTACTCCTGCATGTCTGAGTGATGAGTCTGCCAAATTTGGTGAGTTTTAGGGTATGATAAAGCCCCCAAAAGACCATTTCATTTTAGCTCCATTCATTTTCAATGGGAAAAAAATGGCCGAAAAGGCTTAATATTTCAAAAAGCGCAACTTGCAGCATTACCAAAAGTCATAGCTGGATTGTCCTGAACGAGCTGAACATTTTGATATATGAATCGTTGAAATGGCACAAATACTCTAGGAGGAGTAGCGTGCCAAAAAACGTACGGACGGAAGATAGTAACTAATAATAACTAGAAAAACCGCATTTCCTGCGAAAATGCACGTGTGAATGCCTTAGCGCCGCTCCGCCCTTCTCGCGGCGACCGCGGGAAGTCGAGCTGGTCCACCCCGAAACACTCTCGTGCCTTTCCCGTACCCGTTCGGCACCCAGTGCGTGCACTCAATTTGGTCCACATTCCAAAATGGCCGCCTTCCCATTTATCGTACAACGTTGACGCCAGAGGGTTTTCTGTGCGTCTTGGTGAATTGGACAAGTGTACCAAATTTCATGATCCTACGTGAAACTAAGGCCAATGCGGAGGGTAGTTTGAAATTTTCTAGGTGGCGCTCTTGAGCCCTTTCTGTTGCAATTTTGGCCACGCCCCCAAAATATGTAATTTTTCACCAGTCCTGACGAGTCTGCCAAATTTGGTGAGTTTTGGGATATGATAAAGCTCCCAAAAGGCCAAACGTATTGTGACGGCGTTACGTCTGATTCGCCACATCGCCACGCCCACATGCTCCACCCAAAACAACCAGTCGTGGAAAGCTTGTTACAGCAACATGTCTTCGGTCACTGGACAGACCGTCACGCTGATTAGGTAACAGGTGTCCGATCGGGATGTTCAATGTACAACTGTACACTTCCTGTTGTGAGGGGGCGTGGCTTAATTATTGTCATGATTTGACCATTCAGTATTGCAGGGGACCGGATGTGGGTCAATCACTGAAGGTTTGATGTATTAGACTGTTTTCGTGTAGGTGCTATTAGTGTTTCGTTTGTGACGGCGTGACGGCTGATTCGCCACATCGCCACGCCCACATGCTCCACCCAAAACGGTCAGTGTTGGAAAGCTTGTTACAGCAACATGTCTTCGGTCACTGGACAGACCGTCCCGCTGATTAGGTAACAGGTGTCCGATCGGGACGTTCAATGTATAACTGTACACTTCCTGTTGTGAGGGGGCGTGGCTTAATTAATGTCATGATTTGACCATTCAGTATTGCAGGGGAGTGGTTGTGGGTCAATCACTGAAGGTTTGATGTATTAGACGGTTTTCGTGTAGGTGCTATTAGTGTTTCGTTTTTCATGGCGAGATGCCTAACTTTGAGGCCAGGCCACGCCCCTTCAGCATATATGAAAATGCGAGGTTTTGATCATTTGTTACTCCTGCATGTCTGAGTGATGAGTCTGCCAAATTTGGTGAGTTTTAGGGTATGATAAAGCCCCCAAAAGACCATTTCATTTTAGCTCCATTCATTTTCAATGGGAAAAAAATGGCCGAAAAGGCTAATTATTTCAAAAAGCGCAACTTGCAGCATTACCAAAAGTCATAGCTGGATTGTCCTGAGCGAGCTGAACATTTTGATATATGAATCGTTGAAATGGCACAAATACTCTAGGAGGAGTAGCGTGCCAAAAAACGTACGGACGGAAGATAGTAACATATAGGAATAATAATAAATATAAACACAATCTCTATAGTGTGAATGCCTTGTTGGCATTCACACAAATATAAACACAATCACTATAGTGTGAATGCCTATGTGGCATTCACACAACTAGATTGCATTTCCTGAGAAAATGCATGTGTGAATGCCAAAATGGCCGCTTCACCCAACTTGCATGTTCAATCAAAATGGCCGCTTCACCTAATGTATGTTAGAGATTGTCCATAGCTACAACCTCACCAAATTTCAGCTCTCTATGAATAAAGATGGCTGAGTTAAAGCCATTTGAAAGTAACATTGGCAGCCATCAGCTGAAATTGGTCAAAAACAGCTGAACAACAGCTAAAACAAGCAGAAAATATCTTAAATTACCAGAAGGAAGTTGGTAGAACATGGTTTTGCTGAATTAGGCTGAAAAAAGTTGGATTGATTAAAAAAAATTGTTGAAATAGCTGAAAAAGCTGAAATTTGCATAAACAGCTAAATAGTAGCTAAAATAGCAAAAATATCTTAATCTTTCAAAAATTTGCTGAAAGGAGCATAATGATCATAAGTCAGTATAAGTACAACAATGTTGAAGTAAGCTGCATTAAGCTGAAAAGATCGCAAAGTCGTTGTAGAAACAGTTGAAATTAGCTGAAAGTAGCCGAAATATTTTTAAAAAATGTACAAGGTAGCTGAAGGAAGTTGAGTTGGTCCAAAATGTGAAAGGAGTAGTGAAATATTGTAATGAGTTCCAAAGATATCAAGGATGTAAAATGAGCTCATTGAGTTCATTTGAGCTCCATTCATTTTCAATGGGAAAAAAATGGCCGAAAAGGCTGAATATTTCAAAAAGCTAAAGTTGCACCAATACCAAAAGTCATAGCCATCATGTCCTGAATGAGCTGAACATTTTGATATATGAATTGTTGAAATAGCACAAAAACTGTAGGAGGAGTAGCGTGCCAAAAAACGTACGGAATCAGGATAGTAACAGATGTAATTGTAACACTAGATTGCATTTCCTGAGAAAATGCATGTGTGAATGCCAAAATGGCCGCTTCACACAACTTGCATGTTCGATCAAAATGGCCGCTTTACCTAATGTGCTTATTAAATCAAAATGGTTACATTGCCTACTTAAATTGTAGAACCAAAATGGTAACAATACATGCATTGACTTACTTTGCAAGGCAATTAACTACCTTGTATATTGAACCAAAATGGCCACTTCACCTAATTTGCATATTCAATCAAAATGGCCGCTTCACCTAATGCATGATAAAGAATGTCCATAGCTACAACCTCACCAAATTTCGGCTCTCTATGAATAAATATGGCTGATTTAAAGCCATTTGAAAGTAGCGTTGGTGGTCATCTTGGATTTTACAGTATTTTTAATGTTTTGCTTTGTCGGCCATCTTGGATTTTTGATTTGGATTCCGTACATGATAGAGGATTCCCTCAGCTACAACCTCACCAAATTTCGGCTCTCTATGTATAATGATGGCTGAGTTAAAGCCATTTGAAAGTAGCGTTGGTGGCCATCTTGGATTTTACAGTATTTTTAATGTTTTGCTTTGTCGGCCATCTTGGATTTTTGATTTGGATTCCGTACATGATAGAGGATTCCCTCAGCTACAACCTCACCAAATTTCAGCTCTCTATGAATAAAGATGGCTGAGTTAAAGCCATTTGAATGTAGCGTTGGCGGCCATCTTGGATTTTTACAGTTTTTTAATGTTTTACTTTGTCGGCCATCTTGGATTTTTGATTTGGATTCCGTACATGATAGATAATGTCCTCAGCTACAACCTCACCAAATTTCGGCTCTCTATGTATAATGATGGCTGAGTTAAAGCCATTTGAAAGTAGCGTTGGCGGCCATCTTGGATTTTTGATTTTGATATAGCATTTGATAGGAAACATTCTCAGCTATCACTACACCAAGTTTCAGCTCAATATCACTAAAATTGACCATTTTATAGTATTTTTACTTTTTTGCATTGTCGGCCATCTTGGATTTTTTTTTGGATTCTATACATGATAGATAATGTCCTCAGCTACAACCTCACCAAATTTCAGCTCTCTATGTATAAAGATGGTCGAGTTATAACCATTTGAAAGTAGCGTGGGCGGCCATCAGCTGAAATTGGTCAAAAACAGCTGAATATTATCTAAAACAGCAGAAATAAGCTTAAATTAGCAGCAGGATTTAGTAAGAGCTTAATTGGGAATAATCTGAAACATCTTAAACAATCTGAAATCTGAAATAATCTGAAATAAGCAAAAAAAAGTGGAAATTATCTGAAAAAAGCTTAAGATAGCATAAACAGCTGAATATTATCTAAAGTAGCAGAAATAAGCATCAATTATCTGAAGTAATTAGAAATAGCATAATTGTGAATAATCTGAAATATCTGAAACAATCTGAAATCTGAAAAAATCTGAACTAAGCAGAAATAAGCAAAATAAAGTTGAAATTATCTGAAAAAAGCTTAAGATAGCAAAAACAGCTGAATTTTATCTGAAATACCAGAAAGAAGCTTAAATGTCTTAGAAATTAGTAGCGAGAGTACAGTTTAGCAGAATTAGGCTGGAAAATGTTGAAATAAGTTCAAATAATGTGGAATTTGTTGAAACAAGCCTAAATTAGCATAAAAACAGCTTAATAGTAGCTAAAATAGCAGAAGAAGCTAAAACTAGCAGAAATAAGCACAAAGCAGCATAATCTGAATAATCTAAAATATCTGAAACAAACTGAAATCTGAAAAAATCTGAACTAAGCAGAAATAAGCAAAATAAAGTTGAAATTATCTGAAAAAAGCTTAAGATAGCAAAAACAGCTGAATTTTATCTGAAATACCAGAAAGAAGCTTAAATGTCTTAGAAATTAGTAGAGAGAGTACAGTTTAGCAGAATTAGGCTGGAAAATGTTGAAATAAGTTCAAATAATGTGGAATTTGTTGAAACAAGCCTAAATTAGCATAAAAACAGCTTAATAGTAGCTAAAATAGCAGAAGAAGCTAAAACTAGCAGAAATAAGCACAAAGCAGCATAATCTGAATAATCTAAAATATCTGAAACAATCTGAAATCTGAAAAAATCTGAACTAAGCAGAAATAAGCAAAATAAAGTTGAAATTATCTGAAAAAAGCTTAAGATAGCAAAAACAGCTGAATTTTATCTGAAATAGCAGAAAGAAGCTTAAATGTCTTAGAAATTAGTAGCGAGAGTACAGTTTTGCAGAATTAGGCTGGAAAATGTTGAAATGAGTTCAAATAATGTGGAATTTGTTGAAACAAGCCTAAATTAGCATAAAAACAGCTTAATAGTAGCTAAAATAGCAGAAGAAGCTGAAACTAGCAGAAATAAGCACAAAGCATCATAATCTGAATAATCTAAAATATCTGAAACAATCTGAAATCTGAAAAAATCTGAACTAAGCAGAAATAAGCAAAATAAAGTTGAAATTATCTGAAAAAAGCTTAAGATAGCAAAAACAGCTGAATATTATCTGAAATAGCAGAAAGAAGCTTAAATGTCTTAGAAATTAGTAGAGAGAGTACATTTTTGCAGAATTTGGCTGGAAAAAGTTGAAATGAGTTCAAATAATGTGGAATTTGTTGAAACAAGCCTAAATTAGCATAAAAACAGCTTAATAGTAGCTAAAATAGCAGAAGAAGCTGAAACTAGCAGAAATAAGCACAAAGCAGCATAATATGAAGTATCTGAAACAATCTGAAATTGAAAAAAATCTGAAATAAGTAGAAATAAGCAAAATAAAGTTGAAAATATCTGAATAAAGCTGAAATTGGCCAAAAACAGCTGAACAACAGCTAAAACAAGCAGAAACAATCTTAAATTACCAGAAGGAAGTTGGTAGAGCATGGTTTTGCTGAATTAGGCTGAAAAAAGTTGGATTGATTAAAAAAAATTGTTGAAAAAGCTGAAAAAGCTGAAATTATCATAAAACAGCTAAATAGTAGCTAAAATAGCTAAAATATCCCAATCTTTCAAAAATTATCTGAAAGGAGCATAATGATCTGAAATTAGCAGAAATAAGTCAGTAGAAGTACAAAAATGTTGAAGTAAGCTACATAAAGCTGAAAAGAGTGCAAAGCAGTTGAAAAAACAGCTGAAAGTAGCTGAAAGTAGCTGAAATATTTTTAAAAAAATGTACAAGGTAGCTGAAGGAAGCTAAGCTGGTCCAAAATGTGAAATGAGTAGTGAAATATTGTAAAGAGTTCCAAAGATATCAAGGATGAAAAATTAGCTCCATTCATTTTCAATGGGGAAGAAAATGGCCGAAAAGGCTAAATAATTCAAAAAGCTAAAGTTGCACCAATACCAAAAGTCATAGCCGGAGTGTCCTAAATGAGCTGAACATTTTGATATATGAATTGTTGAAATAGCACAAAAACTGTAGGAGGAGTAGCGTGCCAAAAAACGTACGGAATCAGGATAGTAACTGGAATAATAATAACTAGAAAAACCGCATTTCCTGCGAAAATGCACGTGTGAATGCCTTAGCGCCGCTCCGCCCTTCTCGCGGCGACCGCGGGAAGTCGAGCTGGTCCACCCCGAAACGCTCTCGTGCCTTTCCCGTACCCGTTCGGCACCCAGTGCGTGCACTCAATTTGGTCCACATTCCAAAATGGCCGCCTTCCCATTTATCGTACAACGTTGACGCCAGAGGGTTTTCTGTGCGTCTTGGTGAATTGGACAAGTGTACCAAATTTCATGATCCTACGTGAAACTAAGGCCAATGCGGAGGGTAGTTTGAAATATTCTAGGTGGCGCTCTTGAGCCCTTTCTGTTGCAATTTTGGCCACGCCCCCAAAATATGTAATTTATCACCAGTCCTGATGAGTCTGCCAAATTTGGTGAGTTTTGGGATATGATAAAGCCCTCAAAAGGCCAAACGTATTGTGACGGCGTTACGTCCGATTCGCCACGTCGCCACACCCACATGCTCCACCCAAAACGGTCAGTGTTGGAAAGCTTGTTACAGCAACATGTCTTTGGTCACTGGACAAACTATCACGCTGATTAGGTAACAGGTGTTCGATCGCGACGTTCAATGTACAACTGTACACTTCCTGTTGTGAGGGGGCGTGGCTTAATTAATTTCATGATTTGACCATTCAGTATTGCAGGGGACCGGATGTGGGTCAATCACTGAAGGTTTGATGTATTAGACGGTTTTCGTGTAGGTGCTATTAGTGTTTCGTTTGTGACGGCGTTACGTCTGATTCGCCACGTTGCCACGCCCACATGCTCCACCCAAAACGGTCAGTGTTGGAAAGCGTGTTACAGCAACATGTCTTTGGTCACTGGACAAACTATCACGCTGATTAGGTAACAGGTGTTCGATCGCGACGTTCAATGTACAACTGTACACTTCCTGTTGTGAGGGGGCGTGGCTTAATTAATTTCATGATTTGACCATTCAGTATTGCAGGGGACCGGATGTGGGTCAATCACTGAAGGTTTGATGTATTAGACGGTTTTCGTGTAGGTGCTATTAGTGTTTCGTTTGTGACGGCGTTACGTCTGATTCGCCACGTTGCCACGCCCACATGCTCCACCCAAAACGGTCAGTGTTGGAAAGCGTGTTACAGCAACATGTCTTTGGTCACTGGACAAACTATCACGCTGATTAGGTAACAGGTGTCCGATCGGGACGTTCAATGTATAACTGTACACTTCCTGTTGTGAGGGGGCGTGGCTTAATTAATGTCATGATTTGACCATTCAGTATTGTAGGGGACCGGTTGTGGGTCAATCACTGAAGGTTTGATGTATTAGGCAGTTTTCGTGTAGGTGCTATTAGTGTTTCGTTTTTCATGGCGAGATGCCTAACTTTGAGGCCAGGCCACGCCCCTTCAGCATATATGAAAATGCGAGGTTTTGATCATTTGTTACTCCTGCATGTCTGAGTGATGAGTCTGCCAAATTTGGTGAGATTTAGGATATGATAAAGCCCCCAAAAGTCCATTTCATTTTAGCTCCATTCATTTTCAATGGGAAAAAAATGGCCGAAAAGGCTAGATATCTCAAAAAGCTAAAGTTGCAGCATTACCAAAAGTCATAGCTGGATTGTCCTGAGCGAGCTGAACATTTTGATATATGAATCGTTGAAATGGCACAAATACTCTAGGAGGAGTAGGGTGCCAAAAAACGTACGGACGGAAGATAGTAACTATAACTAGAAAAACCGCATTTCCTGCGAAAATGCACGTGTGAATGCCTTAGCGCCGCTCCGCCCTTCTCGCGGCGACCGCGGGAAGTCGAGCTGGTCCACCCTGAAACACTGTCGTGCCTTTCCCGTACCCGTTCGGCACCCAATGCATGCACCCGATTTGGTCCACATTCCAAAATGGCCGCCTTCCCATTTATCGTACAACGTTGATGCCAGAGGGTTTTCTGTGCGTCTTGGTGAATTGGACAAGTGTACCAAATTTCATGATCCTACGTGAAACTAAGGCCAATGCGGAGGGTAGTTTGAAATATTCTAGGTGGCGCTCTTGAGCCGTTTCTTTTGCAATTTTGGCCACGCCCCCAAAATATGTAATTTTTCACCACCCCTGATGAGTCTGCCAAATTTGGTGAGTTTTGGGATATGATAAAGCCCCCAAAATGCCAAACGTATTGTGACGGCGTTACGTCTGATTCGCCACATCGCCACGCCCACATGCTCCACCCAAAACGGTCAGTGTTGGAAAGCTTGTTATAGCAACATGTCTTTGGTCACTGGACAAACCGTCACGCTGATTAGGTAACAGGTGTCCGATCGGGACGTTCAATGTACAACTGTACACTTCCTGTTGTGAGGGGGCGTGGCTTAATTATTGTCATGATTTGACCATTCAGTATTGCAGGGGACCGGATGTGGGTCAATCACTGAAGGTTTGATGTATTAGACTGTTTTCGTGTAGGTGCTATTAGTGTTTCGTTTGTGACGGCGTGACGGCTGATTCGCCACATCGCCACGCCCACATGCTCCACCCAAAACGGTCAGTGTTGGAAAGCTTGTTACAGCAACATGTCTTTGGTCACTGGACAGACCGTCCCGCTGATTAGGTAACAGGTGTCCGATCGGGACGTTCAATGTACAACTGTACACTTCCTGTTGTGAGGGGGCGTGGCTTAATTAATGTCAGATTTGACCATTCAGTATTGCAAGGGGCCGGATGTGGGTCAATCACTGAAGGTTTGATGCATTAGACAGTTTTCGTGTAGGTGCTATTAGTGTTTCGTTTTTCATGGCGAGATGCCTAACTTTGAGGCCAGGCCACGCCCCTTCAGCATATATGAAAACGCAAGGTTTTGATATTTTTTACTCCCCCATGTCTGAGTTATGAGTCTGCCAAATTTGGTGAGATTTAGGATATGATAAAGCCCCCAACATGCCATTTCATTTTAGCTCCATTCATTTTCAATGGGAAAAAAATGGCCGAAAAGGCTAAATAATTCAAAAAGCTAAAGTTGCAGCATTACCAAAAGTCATAGCCGGATTGTCCTGAACGAGCTGGACATTTTGATATATGAATTGTTGAAATGGCACCAAAACTGTGCGAGTAGTTAGATGCCAAAAAACGTACGGAATGAAGATAGTAACATCTATAAATAAATATAAACACAATCTCTATAGTGTGAATGCCTTGTTGGCATTCACACAATAATATATAAACACAATCTCTATAGTGTGAATGCCTTGTTGGCATTCACACAATAAATATAAACACAATCTCTATAGTGTGAATGCCTTGTTGGCATTCACACAAATATAAACACAATCTCTATAGTGTGAATGCCTATGTGGCATTCACACAAATATAAACACAATCACTATAGTGTGAATGCCTATGTGGCATTCACACAACAAGCAGAAATAATCTTAAATTACCAGAAGGAAGTTGGGAGAGCATGGTTATGCTGAAATAGGCTGAAAAAAGTTGGATTGATTTAAAAAAAATGTTGAAATAGCTGAAAAAGCTGAAATTTGCATAAAACAGCTAAATAGTAGCTAAAATAAGCAGAAATAATCTGAAATTACCAGAAGGAAGTTGGTAGAGCATGGTTTTGCTGAATTAGGCTGAAAAAAGTTGGATTGATTTAAAAAAAATGTTGAAATAGCTGAAAAAGCTGAAATTTGCATAAAACAGCTAAATAGTAGCTAAAATAAGCAGAAATAGTCTGAAATTACCAGAAGGAAGTTGGTAGAGCATGGTTTTGCTGAATTAGGCTGAAAAAAGTTGGATTGATTTTAAAAAATTGTTGAAATAGCTGAAAAATCTGAAATTTGCATAAACAGCTAAATAGTAGCTAAAATAGCAAAAATATCTTAATCTTTCAAAAATTAGCTGAAAGGAGCAAAATAATCTGAAATTAGCATAAATAAGTCAGTAGAAGTACAACAATGTTGAAGTAAGCTGCATTAAGCTGAAAAGATTGCAAAGTTGTTGAAGAAACAGCTGAAAGTAGCTGAAAGTAGCCAAAATATTTTTAAAATGTACAAGGTAGCTGAAGGAAGCTGAGTTGGTCCAAAATGTGAAAGGAGTAGTGAAAGATTGTAATGAGTTCCAAAGATATCAAGGATGCAAAATGAGCTCATTGAGTTCATTTGAGCTCCATTCATTTTCAATGGGAAAAAAATGGCCGAAAAGGCTGAATATTTCAAAAAGCTAAAGTTGCACCAATACCAAAAGTCATAGCCATCATGTCCTGAATGAGCTGAACATTTTGATATATGAATTGTTGAAATAGCACAAAAACTGTAGGAGGAGTAGCGTGCCAAAAAACGTACGGAATCAGGATAGTAACAGATGTAATTGTAACACTAGAAAAACCGCATTTCCTACGAAAATGCACGTGTGAATGCCTTAGCGCCGCTCCGCCCTTCTCGCGGCGACCGCGGGAAGTCGAGCTGGTCCACCCCGAAACACTCTCGTGCCTTTCCCGTACCCGTTCGGCACCCAGTGCGTGCACTCAATTTGGTCCACATTCCAAAATGGCCGCCTTCCCATTTATCGTACAACGTTGACGCCAGAGGGTTTTCTGTGCGTCTTGGTGAATTGGACAAGTGTACCAAATTTCATGATCCTACGTGAAACTAAGGCCAATGCGGAGGGTAATTTGAAATATTCTAGGTGGCGCTCTTGAGCCCTTTCTGTTGCAATTTTGGCCACGCCCCCAAAATATGTAATTTTTCACCAGTCCTGACGAGTCTGCCAAATTTGGTGAGTTTTGGGATATGATAAAGCTCCCAAAAGGCCAAACGTATTGTGACGGCGTTACGTCTGATTCGCCACATCGCCACGCCCACATGCTCCACCCAAAACAACCAGTCGTGGAAAGCTTGTTACAGCAACATGTCTTCGGTCACTGGACAGACCGTCACGCTGATTAGGTAACAGGTGTCCGATCGGGACGTTCAATGTACAACTGTACACTTCCTGTTGTGAGGGGGCGTGGCTTAATTATTGTCATGATTTGACCATTCAGTATTGCAGGGGACCGGATGTGGGTCAATCACTGAAGGTTTGATGTATTAGACTGTTTTCGTGTAGGTGCTATTAGTGTTTCGTTTGTGACGGCGTGACGGCTGATTCGCCACATCGCCACGCCCACATGCTCCACCCAAAACGGTCAGTGTTGGAAAGCTTGTTACAGCAACATGTCTTCGGTCACTGGACAGACCGTCCCGCTGATTAGGTAACAGGTGTCCGATCGGGACGTTCAATGTATAACTGTACACTTCCTGTTGTGAGGGGGCGTGGCTTAATTAATGTCATGATTTGACCATTCAGTATTGTAGGGGACCGGTTGTGGGTCAATCACTGAAGGTTTGATGTATTAGACGGTTTTCGTGTAGGTGCTATTAGTGTTTCGTTTTTCATGGCGAGATTCCTAACTTTGAGGCCAGGCCACGCCCCTTCAGCATATATGAAAACGCAAAGTTTTGATAATTTTTTACTCCCCCATGTCTGAGTGATGAGTCTGCCAAATTTGGTGAGATTTAGGATATGTTAAATCCTCCAAAAGGCCATTTCATTTTAGCTCCATTCATTTTCAATGGGAAAAAAATGGCCGAAAAGGCTTAATATTTCAAAAAGCGAAAGTTGCAACATTACCAAAAGTCATAGCTGGATTGTCCTGAACGAGCTGAACATTTTGATATATGAATCGTTGAAATGGCACAAATACTCTAGGAGGAGTAGGACGCCAAAAAACGTACGGATGGAAGATAGTAACATCTATAAAGAATAATAATAAATATAAACACAATCTCTATAGTGTGAATGCCTTGTTGGCATTCACACAAATATAAACACAATCTCTATAGTGTGAATGCCTTGTTGGCATTCACACAACTAGAAAAACGTACGGAATCAGGATAGTAACAGATGTAATTGTAACACTAGATTGCATTTCCTGAGAAAATGCATGTGTGAATGCCAAAATGGCCGCTTCACCTATTTTGCATGTTCAATCAAAACGGCCGCTTCACCTAATATGCTTGTTAAATCAAAATGGCTACCTCACCTACTTTAATTGTAGAACCAAAATGGCAACAATACATGCATTGACTTACTTTGCAAGGCAAGTAACTGCCTTGTATATTGAACCAAAATGGCGGCCTCACCTAATTTGCATGTTCAATCAAAATGGCTGCTTCACCTAATGTATGTTAGAGATGGTCCATAGCTACAACCTCACCAAATTTCAGCTCTCTATGAATAAAGATGGCTGAGTTAAAGCCATTTGAAAGTAACATTGGCAGCCATCAGCTGAAATTGGTCAAAAACAGCTGAACAACAGCTAAAACAAGCAGAAAATATCTTAAATTACCAGAAGGAAGTTGGTAGAACATGGTTTTGCTGAATTAGGCTGAAAAAAGTTGGATTGATAAAAAAAAATTGTTGAAAAAGCTGAAATTTGCATAAACAGCTAAATAGTAGCTAAAATAGCAGAAATATCTTAATCTTTCAAAAATTAGCTGAAAGGAGCAAAATAAGCTGAAATTAGCATAGATAAGTCAGTAGAAGTATAACAATGTTGAAGTAAGCTGCATTAAGCTGAAAAGATTGCAAAGTCGTTGAAGAAACAGCTGAAAGTAGCTGAAAGTAGCCGAAATATTTTTTTAATGTACAAGGTAGCTGAAGGAAGCTGAGTTGGTCCAAAATGTGAAAGGAGTAGTGAAATATTGTAATGAGTTCCAAAGATATCAAGGATGCAAAATGAGCTCATTGAGTTCATTTGAGCTCCATTCATTTTCAATGGGAAAAAAATGGCCGAAAAGGCTGAATATTTCAAAAAGCTAAAGTTGCACCAATACCAAAAGTCATAGCCATCATGTCCTAAATGAGCTGAACATTTTGATATATGAATTGTTGAAATAGCACAAAAACTGTAGGAGGAGTAGCGTGCCAAAAAACGTACGGAATCAGGATAGTAACAGATGTAATTGTAACACTAGATTGCATTTCCTGAGAAAATGCATGTGTGAATGCCAAAGTGGCCGCTTCACCCAACTTGCATGTTCAATGAAAATGGTCGCTTTACCTAATGTGCTTATTAAATCAAAATGGCTACCTTGTCTACTTTAATTGTAGAACCAAAATGGTAACAATACATGCATTGACTTACTTCACAAGGCAATTAACTGCCTTGTATATTGAACCAAAATGGCCACTTCACCTAATTTGCATATTCAATCAAAATGGCCGTTTCACCTAATGCATGATAAAGAATGTCCATAGCTACAACCTCACCAAATTTCGGCTCTCTATGAATAAATATGGGTGATTTAAAGCCATTTGAAAGTAGCGTTGGTGGCCATCTTGGATTTTACAGTATTTTTAATGTTTTGCTTTGTCGGCCATCTTGGATTTTTGATTTGGATTCCGTACATGATAGAGGATTCCCTCAGCTACAACCTCACCAAATTTCGGCTCTCTATGTATAATGATGGCTGAGTTAAAGCAATTTGAAAGTAGCGTTGGTGGCCATCTTGGATTTTACAGTATTTTTAATGTTTTGCTTTGTCGGCCATCTTGGATTTTTGATTTGGATTCCGTACATGATAGAGGATTCCCTCAGCTACAACCTCACCAAATTTCAGCTCTCTATGAATAAAGATGGCTGAGTTAAAGCCATTTGAATGTAGCGTTGGCGGCCATCTTGGATTTTTACAGTTTTTTAATGTTTTACTTTGTCGGCCATCTTGGATTTTTGATTTGGATTCCGTACATGATAGATAATGTCCTCAGCTACAACCTCACCAAATTTCGACTCTCTGTGTATAATGATGGCTGAGTTAAAGCCATTTGAAAGTAGCGTTGGCGGCCATCTTGGATTTTTGATTTTGATATTGCATTTGATAGGAAACATTCTCAGCTATCACTACACCAAGTTTCAGCTCAATATCACTAAAATTGACCATTTTATGGTATTTTTACTTTTTTGCATTGTCGGCCATCTTGGATTTTTTTTTGGATTCCGTACATGATAGATAATGTCCTCAGCTACAACCTCACCAAATTTCAGCTCTCTATGTATAAAGATGGTCGAGTTATAACCATTTGAAAGTAGCGTTGGCGGCCATCAGCTGAAATTGGTCAAAAACAGCTGAATATTATCTAAAATAGCAGAAATAAGCTTAAATTAGCAGCAGGATTTAGTACGAGCTTAATTGGGAATAATCTGAAACATCTTAAACAATCTGAAATCTGAAATAATCTGAAATAAGCAAAAAAAGTGGAAACTATCTGAAAAAAGCTAAAGATAGCATAAACAGCTGAATATTATCTAAAATAGCAGAAATAAGCTTAAATTATCTGAAGTAATTAGAAATAGCATAATTGTGAATAATCTGAAATATCTGAAACAATCTGAAATCTGAAAAAATCTGAACTAAGCAGAAATAAGCAAAATAAAGTTGAAATTATCTGAAAAAAGCTTAAGATAGCAAAAACAGCTGAATATTATCTGAAATAGCAGAAAGAAGCTTAAAAGTCTTAGAAATTAGTAGAGAGAGTACAGTTTTGCAGAATTATGCTGGAAAAAGTTGAAATGAGTTCAAATAATGTAAAATTTGTTGAAACAAGCCTAAATTAGCATTAAAACAGCTTAATAGTAGCTAAAATATCAGAAGAAGCTGAAACTAGCAGAAATAAGCATAAAGCAGCATCATCTGAATAATGTAAAATATCTGAAACAATCTGAAATCTGAAAACATCTGAACTAAGCAAAAATAAGCAAAATAAAGTTGAAATTATCTGAAAAAAGCTTAAGATAGCAAAAACAGCTGAATATTATCTGAAATAGCAGAAAGAAGCTTAAATGTCTTAGAAATTAGTAGAGAGAGTAAATTTTTGTAGAATTAGGCTGGAAAAAGTTGAAATGAGTTCAAATAATGTAAAATGTGTTGAAACAAGCCTAAATTAGCATAAAAACAGCTTAATAGTAGCTAAAATAGCAGAAGAAGCTGAAACTAGCAGAAATAAGCACAAAGCAGCATAATATGAAGTATCTGAAACAATCTGAAATTGAAAAAAATCTGAAATAAGTAGAAATAAGCAAAATAAAGTTGAAAATATCTGAATAAAGCTGAAATTGGCCAAAAACAGCTGAACAACAGCTAAAACAAGCAGAAACAATCTTAAATTACCAGAAGGAAGTTGGTAGAGCATGGTTTTGCTGAATTAGGCTGAAAAAAGTTGGATTGATTAAAAAAAATTGTTGAAATAGCTGAAAAAGCTGAAACTATCATAAAACAGCTAAATAGTAGCTAAAATAGCTAAAATATCTTAATCTTTCAAAAATTATCTGAAAGGAGCATAATGATCTGAAATTAGCAGAAATAAGTCAGTAGAAGTACAAAAATGTTGAAGTAAGCTGCATAAAGCTGAAAAGAGTGCAAAGCAGTTGAAAAAACAGCTGAAATTAGCTGAAAGTAGCTGAAATATTTTTAAAAAAATGTACAAGGTAGCTGAAGGAAGCTAAGCTGGTCCAAAATGTGAAAGGAGTAGTGAAATATTCTAAAGAGTTCCAAAGATATCAAGGATGAAAAATTAGCTCCATTCATTTTCAATGGGGAAGAAAATGGCCGAAAAGGCTAAATAATTCAAAAAGCTAAAGTTGCACCAATACCAAAAGTCATAGCCATCATGTCCTGAATGAGCTGAACATTTTGATATATGAATTGTTGCAATAGCACAAAAACTGTAGGAGGAGTAGCGTGCCGAAAAACGTACGGAATCAGGATAGTAACCGGAGACAATCTCTATAGTGTGAATGCCTTGTTGGCATTCACACAACTAGATTGCATTTCCTGAGAAAATGCATGTGTGAATGCCAAAATGGCCGCTTCACCCAACTTGCATGTTCAAAATGGCCGCTTTACCTAATGTGCTTATTAAATCAAAATGGCTAACTTGTCTACTTAAATTGTAGAACCAAAATGGTAACAATACATGCATTGACTTACTTCGCAAGGCAATTAACTGCCTTGTATATTGAACCAAAATGGCCACTTCACCTAATTTGCATATTCAATCAAAATGGCCGCTTCACCTAATGCATGATAAAGAATGTCCATAGCTACAACCTCACCAAATTTCGGCTCTCTATGAATAAATATGGCTGATTTAAAGCCATTTGAAAGTAGCGTTGGCGGCCATCTTGGATTTTACAGTATTTTTAATGTTTTGCTTTGTCGGCCATCTTGGATTTGATTTGGATTTCGTACATGATAGAGTATGTCCCCAGCTACAACCTCACCAAATTTCGGCTCTCTATGTATAAAGATGGCCGAGTTAAAGTCATTTGAAAGTAGCATTGTCGGCCATCTTGGATTTTTGTTTTTGATATAGCATTTGATAGGAAACATTCTCAGCTATCACTATACCAAGTTTCAGCTCAATATAACTAAAATTGACCATTTTATAGTTTTTTACCTTTTTGCTTTGTCGGCCATCTTGGATTTTTGATTTGGATTCCGTACATGATAGACAATGTCCTCGGCTACAACCTCACCAAATTTCAGCTCTCTATGTATAAAGATGGTCGAGTTAATGCCATTTGAAAGTAGCGTTGGCAGCCATCAGCTGAAACTGGTCAAAAACAGCTGAACAACAGCTAAAACAAGCAGAAATAATCTTAAATTACCAGAAGGAAGTTGGTAGAACATGGTTTTGCTGAATTAGGCTGAAAAAAGTTGGATTGATTAAAAAAAAATGTTGAAATAGCTGAAATTTGTATAAACAGCTAAATAGTAGCTAAAATAGCAAAAATATCTTAATCTTTCAAAAATTAGCTGAAAGGAGCAAAATAATCTGAAATTAGCATAAATAAGTCAGTAGAAGTACAACAATGTTGAAGGAAGCTGCATTAAGCTGAAAAGATTGCAAAGTCGTTGAAGAAACAGCTGAAAGTAGCTGAAAGTAGCCGAAATATTTTTTTTAAATGTACAAGGTAGCTGAAGGAAGCTGAGTTGGTCCAAAATGTGAAAGGATTAGTGAAATATTGTAATGAGTTCTGTAGTGGACATGACCTTGTCCACTTTTAAGACACCTGTGTACTTTTGAACTGTCCAGTGATGACCTTTACTGACCTCTCAGTAAAGCAAGACATTTACTACAAAATTATTCATTTAGCTATAATCTGATAACATAGTCACCAATAAGAGACTATTTCTATCTTTGATTTTAGGCTGATGTGATCAAATGAATAATTTTATTTGTAAGAGCATCAGTACATTTTAATGTCAGATAAATCAAATACTCTGCTTAATTCAAAATGTTGTACATGGAGGATTTCTCCTCTCCTCTCGAACTTGCATGTGAAGATAAAAGGAACACTTTATCTCATTCATTTTAGCTTGAGCTCAGGACAATCTAGACATCCAGAGACTTTTGTTTTTGTCCTATTTAATAATCAAGCTATTATCATTAATAGGTCCCATATGTGATGCTTAATGACGTTGTTTTAATCAAACCAACAGTATTTTGTTAAAGTGTTAAAGCAAAGGAATCAGTTTTATGATAAAATGCTGACATCTGAAACTAACACTTTATCTTTCTGACAAACTAATCTTTTGACCCCCTTTCAACATGTTGATGTCATCCTCACATCAACTTATGATGCCATTCGGCCAATCAGAAAGAACACATTTTCTGGGTCACGTCTCAGTTAAAACCTTCACATTTTACTTTCTCAAAGAAGTCTGCTGGAGTAAGCCTCAAACCATGGTCTTCTCCAAAGAACTGATGATCGTCTAGTCACACGCTAAGGACACGTCATTCAGTTAAAGACTTATAACATGCCAAGTTATAAGCCATCTTCAACAGCTGAAAAGCTCTCTTTTATTGACATTCCTTTAAGGAACGTCTTATCTTGAACAACAGCACCAGGAGCTGCCGTTACTTCGGTTCGAGTCAAGGCGCACGTCTGGAGACGCTGAGAATGGTAAACGAACTGACCAAACTGGACCGAGGGAGACTGACCATCTTCACGAGGTAACAAGTCGTCAAATGCTTTGCCAAGGGTACCAACGTGTAGCTTTAATCGGCCGGAGAACTGCCATGTTTCTGGTTAAACACATCAAGATAACTCCCTAAAACTCTTAACTTTTCTTCCTCCATAAATCTTTCCTATTTCTTTTCCCTCTCAACCTAAGCTGGAAACTATATTTTTTAAGTTAAAGAGCCCACAGACTAAATATGCTTAACATCTAATATTTATGTCTGTTGTGTTAAATTTAAGTGTGCTGACGTATTTGAATTGAAAGAAAGTGAAATCATGTCAATCAAGTGTAATGGTGTTAATTTAGTTGATTTTATTTTAAATAAATGATAGTGTCTCTTTGACATATCAAACTAAGTTAACGTCTTTGTCACTTAATGGCTTTGTGTATTTATCCATCATAAAGATCACAGAAATATTGGGTAAACTGAAAAAGAACAGAATCCGTGAACATTTACTATTCAATCTGAATAAGTAGATTAATTAAGGATAAAGAGGTCAGTATTTAATATTGACCTCCTCATTAATTCTTACATCTGGTGGCCCGTAAACGGTTCTGAAAGTTTATTGATATCTGTGGTCTCAGTCATGAACTGTAACGTCATGTTTGCATAAGAGGATCCAAGTTTTAAACTCTTGAGGATAATGATTTTGGCTGGAAGTGTTCAAAGCAGGCAGATTCTGCATGTTTTTATCATTTGAAGCTGAGAGATTGTTATTGTTCAACTCCTTGACACGCTGTGGGAGCTTTTAGGTGAAGTTCTGTCAGCCCGTGGTCTGTGGGGGTGTTCTGGTTCCGTTCGGCCCAGTACGCGCACAGACTCCGGCACAAAGCTTTGTTTGACCGCCGAGTCAAAAGCCTGAAAGCTAATTTAACATCTACAAGATTGCTGTTGTGGTATTTTACATTTTAGAGCTGGTCAAAGAAGCATATAACTGTTAGAACGGTGTCGGATTGTGGTTCTGAAACCCGAGTTCTGCTCCCTTAAAGTGGACGGAACCGACCTTGAACGCGGCTCCGAGAGAGTCCGTGTTTGTTCAACAGCTGCAGTGCTGTGTTACTGAGCGTAACTAAGTTGGCCTGTCTAGGTGTGTTCGCCGCATGTTTCAGAATTTTGGAAAGTTATTTTGTAGCGTTTGAGTTGT
This sequence comes from Garcialebias charrua, assembly GCA_038048925.1. Taxonomy (NCBI): domain Eukaryota; kingdom Metazoa; phylum Chordata; class Actinopteri; order Cyprinodontiformes; family Rivulidae; genus Garcialebias; species Garcialebias charrua. The sequence goes on along the minus strand of JBBPBX010017696.1, from coordinate 18,966 downwards.
TTTAAGAGTCTATAAAGTTGTGGTCTGTTGTGCAAGCTAACGTTAAGCAACGTGTTTTACATGTTTGTTTATGAGCTGTGATTGGATGAAACTAGTACTGGGAGCTGTCAATCACTCTTGTAGCGAACGCTGATTCGCTGTTGTGAGCTGTCAATCACGTCGCACGCCGTTGCGACCAGCCCACTTTGTCGTCATTTCCGGCGCTACATTGGTCGAAGGTGAGAAACTACATTCGCCATTAATGCTTGGAGATTGAACTACATATGCTGTGATTGATTTGTTGACGTCACGTATGTTGTAGCGAGCTCCGCCTCGCTCACGTAAGAAGCTGGTGACGCGCTACGCACGCTGCGTTGGCCCGCCCATTCTTGTCGTCATTTCCTGATGCACATTGAGTGACAATCAGACGCAGTTCACACACACACACGCTGACAGAACAAACTGAGTTTCACTGAGAGTTTAAACATTCTTTAAAGCCATCTGAACTGTCTAACAACATAGATTTGTCTCTGAGAAGTACGCGGTTCGAGCGTTTATCACTGATACACTAGAAACTAACTCTGACAGGGTTGTTTTTAGTTTAAATACTGATTAAAAAAAAAAAATCAGTTTCCTCGTGATTAAAATTAAGACTCGAAGCTGTTGGTTAGAGGACGTTGACAGATGAGTTTTCTTAAAAAACATCATAAAAAGTCAGCATTTTATGGTGAGTTACCAGCTTTTTAATTTTGTTCTGTACACAAACAATAGCTCCTGTTTATTTTAAATAAAATATTTAGAATAACAGAGGTACGGACAAACATTTTTGCTTATTTTAAATACAAAGAATTTAAAATAACAAACAAAAGTACAGTTTTCACTCCAGATAACTAAAAGAATTTTTTACTTTCTCTTCCTTTCTCTGACACATCATCTTCCACAGTTGTCCTGTGCACATTTAAACTTTCCTGTTTATTTCAAATAGTGAAAAGTTTAGAATAACGAATACAGAACATCTTTTATTTTGATTTTCACTGAAAATCCAGATAAAAGATGGCAGGCACAGAGGGTAAGACCCCTAACACCACTGATACAGGGCAGCCTGTGCCACCTCAAGGCCACGACCCGACCAAAGCAGATTGGATCGAATGTGCCTTATTTTCACTCACAGGGCCCATCACAAACTACCATGAAGAGACACAGTTGATGGAGGAAGCAGATGTGGACAGTGCATTAAAAACTGTAACAGCTGTAACCATTTGAAAGGAAACAAACAGGCTCTCCAACTATATAAGATTTTTTGCCAAGAACTATTGCTACAACAAAGAGAAAAAATAATCCCAAACACACATTTATTTAATTTTTGTGCTAACTTTATCATGTGCAATTAAAGAAGAAGAAAATAATAATAATCAAAAATTTAAAACCGTCACTTGTCAAATCTTCATTAGTGACAGTCTTGCATACCCTCTTTAATCTGGATTTAATATTCTGACCAAGACTATTTAACCTCCATGTAGATTATCAGTCAGAGGATAAAACGCCTGCTGACGTTAGTCATCCTCTGACCTCTTTCTTCAGCATCACTAGCAGGTCAAAATCTTCACTTAGTCAGTGAAATATTTTAACAACCAACAGATGGCTTGGCAGTAATGATTGGGTCAAATTTTTCTGGCTGCACATCAGCACGTTAACATTGTCACCGGGAGCTTTTTAGCATGCTGACACGAACATATAGGTCAGAGCTTGAACGTGTTTTTGTACAAAATGTCACAAAAGCTGCTATTTCCACTGCCGACTGTCATTTCTTGCTTTCATGCAGCTCAATTTACCACAGGCTTATAACGCCCTAAAAAACTTTATATTTGATTCATAACTATAGCAGCATTTTTTTTATCTGATTTTGACTACTTTTGAGCTGATTGCTTAATTTATCGTATCCTGCGAGGTGTCAGCTAATGGTTTTGTATAAACGTAGATTCACGTGGTAAAAAGGTTAATGCATCTGAGTTAGGCCTGTTTTTACAATAGAGCTTTCATCATGTTTTTCTAATGGAGTACCATTTGTTCAAAGAATAACCTTTAGGTGTGTCACATCATAATGTGTAGCCATTTACTTGTTGATGTGTTGGTTCACAAAATGGATTTTTTTTTTCTGGGTCATTGAATTGAAGTTTAGTTTGAAAGTAGTAATGTAGTGTATATCAACTCTGCTGTAATGATTCAACACATTTACAACTTAAAAAATACGTTTTAGCCTATTCTAATCCAAAGTTTTTATTTTTTTTTATTTTGTCCAAGATGGGTAATTTAAACTTCCTTAAAATTCATTGATAGAATGCAGGTTTTCATCAACTTATTTAAAATTCAATTCAATTCAGTTCAAAAATACTTTATTAATCCCAAAGGGAAATTAAATATTGTTGCAGCTCATCATCCACGTTTTATTAAGAGTTGTTAAAGATACTGATGGCTGTAGGCAGGAGGGATCTCTTGTAAAGGTCCATCCTACAGCAGATCCGAAGAAATTGGCTGCAGATGCCGTCCGATCTGTCTACCCAGATTTGTCTGGTCTCTTGGTTCCTCCGGGCTGTAGACGCCCGAATGCTGGGCAGAACTTCTCCCAGAGCGATGGCCACTCCTCCCAGCAGCCTGCTGGGCTGCTCGTCACTGCGGACAGCAAGCTGCAGGTGTTGGGGGATGATCCCATCCTTCTGCTGTCACAAGCTGCCTTTCCTGCCATTTCCAGGATCTCAGTGGTCAGGCACTCAAGCACAGCCGGCAGGGAGATGGGAATGCATCTACGGCGCCTCCTTTTCAACTCATTTTGAGATTTGGGGCTGTAGCTGAGATATTATTTGAGCTTTTGAGATGTTAATAAGCTGCTCCCGGTTATAAAAAACAAACACCTTGTTGTCATGGTTACGCATCATAACAAATGTCCAAAACTAAAAAAGTTTCATTAAAAATCCTTCCAGCTGCACAGCATCTGATACCAAAGGAAACGTAAAAAACAACAAAACAACAACAACAACAAAAACAAAAATCCTTCCAGCTGCACAGCACCTGATACCAAAGGAAACATAAAAAACAACAACAACAACAAGTGATTTACATCCATAAAAAAAGGACTTAACGTTTCCAAAAGCAAAATCTCAGAATGAAGGTAACAGAGCTGCTCCAACATGCAGCCACCCCGAGCAGTGCAATTCTAAAGCCATACACAGCCAAAAGTTGTCTTCTTTCCAATAAAAAAATTTGGGGGCCAAATGGAGATTGTCCAAGGGCCACTTTTGACCCCTGGGCCACATGTTGCCAATGTCTGGTTCGTGAAATATCTCTCATATGAGCCGCTAAAAGATTTTGGAGAGCAAAGCTGTTTTTAGACTGCAGTAGTCTACTTTAGACTTGGATGTGTTTGCGTGTTTTAGTCCTGTGTCAGACTTTATTTCTATAAACTGAGCTAGTTCAAAAATCTTTCTTTACAACAAGAAAGATATATATGTTCATATTTCCGCAGATTCCCCACTTCAAAAGGCAAAAAAATCCCATAAGGGGTTTTCTTGCATGGCTGTCTTTCTGTCTGTGTTAGCCCCAAGATGAACCATTGTTCCAGCCTCTTATTCAATACGTGCTGAAGTAGGACTCAGCTTCCTGCTACTCTGTACAGGATAAAGCCGGTATAGCTGATGAGATGCAGTGGATTAAACAAATACAACCATCTGCTGTAAACAGCGTGCGGCTCAAAGCATAGATCTGAGCTCTTGCTTCTCCCGAACATCGCATCATTCTTCTGTTTTGTTGAAATAGAAGTGTGCCGAAGTCGCTCCATGCTCGGCAATCAGAATATTTCTGGCTACACTTGAGATACACAGCAGGCTGCAAGCCACTGTTAAAGCATGCCAGAGTAGGCACTGATTGTTATCTAAAGCATCTGACCTTGAAGTGGTTATCTCATTCCCAGTTGAAGGGAAATCTGGCTTCTTTAGTAATATCAAAGGAGAACTACCAAATCCTCCTTGTCTCGGATGCAGAAGTCCCTCATTAGGTGCCCTGCAGCCTTTCAGGCCAGTTTTATTGTGACATATCTATCTTTCTTTTATCAGTCACGGAGAAAAAATAAAATAAAAAAGGATTTAGATAGAACAAACGTGCTTTGCATGAAGCTGAAGTGTTTTTCAAAGCCTGTGAAATTACCGTGACTCGCTGTTACTCAGCCTGAACCACAACCGCCTTTTTTTGTTGTTGACCCTTTTAGGTAGAATGAGGACTTATCTTGAACTCATTATTCAGACTGGATGCACCTTATTTATATTTACCAAGACAGAATAAATTAACTCAAAATGGGTGCGAAAGTAAACAGTAATTTATTTTAAGTGCGCACACACAACATCTATGCTTCCTCTTGAGGTTAGTTCTTCACACAAAGGAGACAAAGTGGGAGGGAAAAAGGTAAAGTAAGAGGAGTTTGATGAGTAACTGTGTGTGTGTGGGTCTGTGTGGGGTGTGTGATATTTTTCCAGCTCCATTCACTACAGAGCCAGTTGGAGTTCCAGGAACAGTCCATGGTGGAGAAATCCCTTGTGAGCCGTCAGGAGGCCAAAATCCGAGAGCTGGAGACCAAGCTGGAGTTTGAGACGACGCAGATCAAACGCTTAGAGGTGAAAATACGTTGTTGGTAACACACAATGCAATAGAAAAAAATTTAATATGAACACTTAAAATATGGCAATTTAATAGTCTAGATCAGTGTTCTTTGCTATTTTTTTTTTCCGTAAGAGCCATATTGAAAAATCTAAGTCAAGGGGTGAGCTGCGATATCACCCCAAGTCATTAAATTTTTTTTAAATAATAATGAACAACCCACCTACAAAAAACAACAAAAAAGAAACACAGCCAGCACATTATCTGTTTAAACAAAATGTATCTTAGTACTGAGATGAGCGGAAGCTGTGGTGCATGTCCTTGACTTTCTTCATGTTGTATTTATAATTTGTTGTTGCAGCCACAGTGAGGCATTCAAGATGGGCATGGGACAGTTGGTTTCTCTGTCTTTGCTTGATGGTGTTCATGGTTGAAAATGTTGACTGTAAAAATTTCAGCTTTTAGCTATTATCCATTCCCATGTAGAAAACAAGTCAACAATAACAATGAATACCAAAGTCATTGCTCATCAATGAATATGCTGTAATATGTGTACGGATGAAGATACCCCCTTCACATTTTCGCCTGCCCCCTCATGTAACCATGCCTGGAACTGGACCTGAGATAATCCTACTTCCTTCACCACAGATGACAGCAGGTGCGGAGATGTGCACGGCCGGTGATGATCAGCTGATCCATCTGAGGTTAACAGGATATTTTTTATGTCTTTTGACTGGCTGGTCAGCGGACGCACGTGGCCGGTGATGATCAGCTGATCTGAGATTAGCACTTCACTCAGCTGATTATGTGGACTATTTTATTTTACTTTTTACATCTTTTGACTGGCGGGTCAGTGGATGTGTGCGGCCAGAGACACGTTGATCCATCTGAAGCTTAACAGGACTTTTTTATTTTTTATTTTCCTTTGCATTGTATGATTCGTACAATCTCATAGAAGCCCGAGCCAATCGTGCACAATTATTGTGCAATGTGCCAGCATGTTTTAAAAATGTATTGGCTGTGCTGGTGTATTGTTGTAACCTGTCACGAGAGCCAACAATAAAGCATGGCGAGCCGCATGTGGTTCGGGAGCATCGCAGTGAGTATCCCTGGTCTAGATTCATGAGATTGAAATGTAAAGTGAGTGCACCTCAGGTTCTGCTTGAGAAAGATGAAAAAAAAAAAACTTTGATATATTTACATCTGATCAAAACAATTTTCTTCTCAATTCTGTTCATATTCAAAATGTACAGTAAATCCCACTAAACATTTCTGTAAGCCACCAGTGTTCAGCCATCTTGAATGACAATTCAAATGTGGTTTGACTTTAAAACTTTAAAATAATTTCTTATTTTAATGAAAGACAATGATAGTTAAATTTTTTTATTTTCATCTTGAAGTTCACATAATGTTTCACTGAATTCACCTCTTGGAGATTTATTTTTCAAAAACGAGTTAGATGAGACTGTAAAGGATTTTTTTTTTTTTTTCGGGGGGGGGGTCAGTATTAAACTGACACCCTTTACCTTATTTATTTACTTATTCAGATTGAATAGTAATTTACAGATTCTTTTCTTTTTCAGTTTACCCAATATTTCTGTGATCAGTTATGATGGACAAATAAACCATGAAGTGACCTTGAGACGTAGATTTTAGTTGGTATGCCAGGAGACACTACCTTTTATTTAAAATAAATCAACTAAAATTAACACCATTACACTTGATTTACTGATTTCACTTTCTTGCAATTTAACACGCGTCAGCACATTTAAATTGTAACAACAGACATAAGTAATGAGTTGACATATTACTTTTTTATCTGTGGCTCTTAGCTTAATATAGTTTCCAGCTTAGAATGAAGGGAGAAGGAAATAGGAGGAATAAATTAAAGATGGAGAGAGGAAGAAATCTATTTTGAGTTCAACCAGAGATAACACTTCTCCATACGAAAACCAGCTCGACTCCAGTGCACGTTCCATTAAACATCAGCCACTCTGTACCTGTTAAGACGTCCGTCTCGGTTGGTAGAGTTGAGGAGCAGTTTAGCTTCACAGGTTCTGGGCCCGTGAAGTCCGGTCATACCTCGGCGTGTTTATGGATTTGACGTGTCGTGAGGCCTGCTTTCTCCGTCAAAGACAGTGGCAGCTTCTGGGTTAGTTTCAAAATAAAGCATTCCTCAAGAAAGTTCTAGAGAGCTTTTGCTCGGTGAACTGGATGGAGACGTCCATCAGTTCCAACTGATAAGTCAGTCTTTGGCTCTTGACCAAACTTAATAAGCGTTCAAGACAGAGGGCTTTCAGGTCTCTGTCCATTCAAACTCTGCAGCGTTTCAACTCTGCAGAACTCTGCCTAACTCTGCATAACTCTGAAGCGTTACGGGAAGCAAAACGCTTTTACTAAAAAATGTTGACAATAGGCACTCAGTCCCTGATTGGTTTGTGTGCCGGGAGAGGGACAGAAAGAGTGACTGAGAACGTCAAGGTTAACCGGGTGGTTTGTTTAGAAAAACAAAGAGGATAGTTTATAGAGTGTGTCTGAGTGAGGAGACTTTCAGACGCTAGTGAGAGTTTTAGCTGTTCCTCAGGATAAAACAAAACTGAACAAGTCAGTTTGACATATTATTCACCTCTGACACTTATTAGACACTTTCATTTGCAGAAGTGACGCACAGTAATGCTTCACATTAAAGAATAACACAGCATATAAACACATATCATGAAAATGACAGAACGTTATTCTTCTGATTACATTAGAATAAAACCAAAGAAGCCAATAGTCTCTTTGTGAGTGACTATGTTCTCAGATTACAACCAATGGAATAAATTGTAGTAAACGTCTGTTCACTGAGAGGTCAGCAAAGGTCATCACTGGACATCGTCATGCCCACTACAAGACCATAAAAATGTCATGCCCACTCTACAAGACCATAAAAATACTGACAAAAACTAACCAAACATACAGGTTGTCTGCTTTGATTCTAATTCTGATTCTTGTTTTATAGTCAGTATTATTGACACAAATGTAGGACTGGGAATGTAGCTAAACAGCTAAATATATTTTAGGCCTTTATTCTGTTCTTTTGTGTAAACAATCATCACTTTTTTGGAAAATATGACTTTTAAATATAATTTTCTTTTTAATAGGGTATTTATCAGAGTATCAATATTTTATACATGTATGTGCATGAGCATGTTGCACGGTTATTTTAAGAACAAACAGATAAAATTACTTGAACGTTTGGTGTTGGTTATACTGAAGAGTTAGTGATCTTTATTTAGGTTATTTTTTTAAACAAG
>JBBPBX010017696.1:0-10628 GCA_038048925.1 Garcialebias charrua | reverse complement strand
CGATATGCCAATATGTTAAAACTCATTTAGTTGATAACTGATACCAATACCTTATTCTTTTTCTAGGCCTATTTACAGAGACTATATAGCTTTCTCTGTGGTGGAATTAAAATACTACATTATTTTGCATGGCCTTTGCCAATTTGGCCTGCTACCAAAAAAGGGGGCTGAAAATGATGCAACACTTCAACTTGGATTATGTTTCATGCCAAATTTATTCATGACATTTACTCTCTCTAACACAACGACAACACTCGAACAGTGCAAATTATAAATTTTCACAAATATAAACACCCTGTTCAGAAGCGACAAGTGAAAAGCGCATAAGTAGTAGTGCAATAACAGAACTTAAAAAAAAAGCCTTTTAGATCAGTGAGTTATTTTTTATGGAATTGCCGATGTCCAATATTTAACTTTATCACTAATATCGGCCGATACTAACACCATGCTGATAATATCGTGCATCCCCATTTTAAAACAGCAACTGTTACCAAAGTGCTTAACAATAATCACAATTTGGGTCAGTGCTAACAAATGTAATTTCAGATTTTTTTCAACTTTGACCCTCTGAAAATGTGTGTTTGAAAGTTTTGAAATTAAAGTTAAGACACGATGCAGTAATGTTTTGGATGACTGAAATTACTGACATTTTTGTGTTGATGCAGAGCACAACAGGCTGTGTAAAACAGCAGTTGCATACACAGAAAGCATTTCTGCATTTGCTACCACAAAAAAAAAAAGGCTTTTCTGGTCTTCACAGAACATTTTTAAGCTTTTACTCATGTTGGTTTAACCTGAATTACAGATATCTGTCATGGAAGATGAAACCTTGACTAAAATGTTGGACCCTGCAAATATGATTACACATTGGCAAAACCATACAGCTAATATCTTTTACATATTTTCATCAATCAAGCTGAGAAATGTTAAAACGGCTTGCTATAAGGATAAGCTTCAGTAATTCCTGTCTGCAGAGTCTGGTGAGTCGCCTAAAGGAGAATCTGGAGAAGTTGACCGAGGAGAAAAACCAACACAGCACTGCAGAAAACCGGGAGAAGGAGCAGAACAAGCGCATGCAGAGGCAGATGAGGGACGTAAAGGAAGAGATGGCAGAGCTGTCCAAGAAGGAGGCGGAGGCAAGCCGGAAGAAGCACGAACTGGTAAGAGTTCAGGTGCTGAGTGACCTCATCTACGATTAACTTAGCTTGGGTAACCGTGGTGTCGTTCGTTCACCAGGAAATGGACATTGAGAGCTTAGAGGCAGCGAATCAGAGCTTACAAGGGGACCTCAAGCTGGCCTTTAAGAGGATAGGGGACCTGCAGGCTGCCATCGAGGACGAGATGGCGAGCGACGACAACGACGACTTAATCATCAGGTACAGAACAGCTTTAGCACTTTCCAGAAAGAACGGAGGACGGAGTTTTCACAGCTGACGATTTGAATTGACAAGAAAGTGTGTTAATGACATTTTATTCCACTTTAAAGCTTCAGTATGTAGCTTTTTTATGAACATATTTCTTCACTCTGTCACTACCTCCTGACAGACTGATGTTAGCCAGGTAATCTCTGAAAAAAAATTAAAAAAAATATTGTCCCCTTGCTTCTCCAGGTGGTAAATAAGCATTTCTAAAAAGAAAAGGTGACCCGCCATTTTCCAGCCAATAAAAACAGAGTTTGTAACCAGCCAATAAAAACAGAGCTTGAATTTGAATCAGCCAATAAAAACAGAGCTTGAATTTGAAATTCAACAGACCACAAGGGGGCAGAGCCACATATGGCTCTGAGGGGGAGGGATCAGAATGCTTTGCCTGTTGAAAATATTTCTAAGTGCTGCAGTTCTACAGAAACTGCATACTGAACCTTTAAGGAGACCCCACACATGCAGGTTCCCTTTTACAGTTTACTGAGATGCCAACCAGAGCCATCATTAATATTTTTAATTCCAACAGCGCTTTTCATGCTGTGCCAAGTCAAACTGTCTTCTGTATAAATATCACTTCTGTTTCCTTCAGTAGATCCTGTAATGATTTTTTTTTGGGCTCTTGCAGCGTAGCAAAAAAAAACAAGACCTGCTACTTTTCCAAATGGGGTGCCAATCATTCCTACACACATCTCTAACCCTTTTGTGCTGAATGACTCATACTCTTTTTGTCAGCCGCACAAATGGTTGAATTCAGCCTCCTGCCTCTGATCCCTCGCCTCTTTGCTGGTTTTTCTTGTTTGATTTCTTCCTCCCTCTTTACAGTGGGGTTCAGGGTTATGCTCGCTCTGAACCCAGGGAGGTAAACAGCGGCTGCTATAATACAGACATCACACAGCAACACACAGCGGCTCTGTCTGAGCAGGCAGCAGTTGATTTAACATTACACAGAACAATGGATGGGTATTTATTTGTGTAAAATGTTTTATTTGGTGTTAAGTTATTTTGTCCTCTGTTATTTTTGTCAGTCTCACCTTCACTGTTTTTCCTTTATTTTTTTTTTTCTCCTCTCGTTCCCTTTTTGGTGTCATCTTCACTTCTGGCAGTTTGCAAGACACGGTGACAAAATATCAGAAAAGAAAGAACAAAACGTGAGAATGGAAAATGCATCCTTTGTTTCTGCCATTGTGTTTGTGGGTTGAATGTTTTTTTTTTCACACTCATTTTTAACCACAGGGGAGAATAATGCAGTATTTTTTTTTATCCTCTTTGTTTTTTTTCCCCAATAGCCCTGCAAAGAGAAGGCATTTTAAATAAATTGGAAAGCAGTGTCTGATAAAAGCCATGTTTAAAGGATGGCCCGATGTTCCGATTCGTTCCTTTTTGTTTCGTGCCAAGTGTCTGAAGGTGCACACGGTCTGCCTCATTGGAGATTTCAGGGCTTGTTTGTTTTATGCACAAAGACATTTAAACAAGAACAATCAACCATTAATCTGAATGTTCCCCACATTCACGTTCAACAACAAAATTGCACTGCTTTGGAAAACAAATTTAAACAAAGTCAAGTGAAAGATACATAAAAAAATACTGCTTTATTATCTCTGTTAAAAGGTTTGCATCAAACACTGTGTTTTTTTAATTACTTTTATAGTGCCATTGCATGTTAAGTGTTTGTATGGATCAATAGATCTGAATGTTGCACTTAAAGATCGTCATCTTTCCTGAAGCATGCAAATACAGATATTATCTGCCAATGATGCTTTAAATCGTAAATTTTCCATTTAATTGAAGAAATTGGTGAAAAAGTACATTTTAAAATGAGTAGTAATGTCATTTACACAAACTTAGCATAGATTTGACTTAAAACGACAGTTCAGAGCTTTTAAATTGAAGCTCTTTGGATATATTATAAACAGTATTTTACCTGTTGTGGATAGCTTGATACATGACCTCAGTTTGGAGGAAGAGTTTCATGAGCTGATGACTAATCATGTCCAAGACCATAAATAGATTGCTACCACCTAAAAGCAACTTTAAACTTCACAGTGCTCTTGCAGTTCACACAAACTTTATTTATGAACAATTTCACAAATCTCAATTTTGCATTTCACTACTGAAAATGCCCCCAGCGTACACTGGAAGTGCTACAGCCAGCTGCTGCTGTTTCAACTCACAAATAAATAACCATGCAACTTGATAGAGTATTAATAATTGTGTTTGATGTTGACCCTGCCTGGACTAGCATAGATCTGGTCAGAGTAAAATACTTCTCCAATCTGAGGTTGTTCAAATAGATATCTACAAGATGTTCATTGTTCATAACTTTTTACTTTAAAAGCTCTGAACAGTTCTTTAATAGTTGCGAGTGACATTTGGAGCTGTGAAGAAGACATTTAGACTACATGTTCATGGCTGCATAGTTGGCACTTGTTGCAAATCAATGATTCTGCAGCACAATGCATAGTTATTTTTCTTTTTTTGCCCAAAGCTCAGCTGCTTTTTCATGCATGCGACTGCTCTGCTAACCCATTCATTAAATTATGGAGTTGTAAAAACATTCACGTTAACGCTAACGTTTGAGTTGTTTTGATTTAAACATATTCAGTGACTGCCTGCAAATGTTATTTTTTTCTTCCTTTTTGGACAAACCAAAGACCAGTTTTCTTCCAGTTTTCATTAACTGATAATTTCTCATGACATCTTATTAAAACCTTTAAATTTTCACCACAACATATTAAATCACTATCCGGTTCAAAGCACGTACTGTTCAACTCTCCTTGATTTAATCTCAATAATTTATTTTGCCTATAATATTATATTTCACTGCTTTGCCTTTTCATATGATCACATTTTCATTAGGGAAGCCATGTGAAGCAGTCTCTTCTCTTTCATTTTATGCAACTGAAAGAATAGAGCAACGATTTGCCATGTTGACTTAATCACATTTTCTCTCCTTGAGCATCGTTGCATTAGCAACATGGATGAGCAGTAATAGAGGAGATTTTTCTTGTAATTATGAAGAGGAATTTCCAAATGATTGGTAGCACTTTCTCAATATTTTTGCACTCAGTACTTCAAAACGATGGTTACAATAGCAAATAGGATTCTTACTTTTGCTATTATTACAGGGACAGATGATGTAAAGTAAATTAGTGCTCTCTAAGCTGGGTTTCTCCAAACTTGCAGCATAATATAATTATTTGCAACTTCTTTTTACTTTAGCATGAGGCAAACAATAAATAGTACCATTAAGACTAAATAGAGAAATTGCATTTCCTGAGAAAATGCAGTGTGAATCTTATTCCTGAAGAACTTGCTGAAAAACAGCTGAAATTAGCTAAACAAAAAAACTGCTGAAATGAAGCTGAAATGGAAGAACAAGCCTAAGTTAGCAGAAGAAAGCAGAAAGAACACATTTGCTGAATTTGGTTTAAATAAACAGAAATTAGCACAGAAATAAAATCAGCTCTAAAAGCTGATTATTTTTTAAAAAAAGTGCTGAAAAGATAGAAAGAAGCTTAAATTATCAGAAGGAAGTGAAGAGAACACAGTTGTGCCCAATTAGGCTGAAAAAAGCAGAAATGAGCACAAAAGTGGAAATCATCTGAAAAAAGCTGAAATTAGCGCAAACAACAGCTGAAAGGTAGCTAAAAAGCTGAAAGAAGCTTAAATTACCGAAGTAAGTTGAGAGAGCACATTTTTGCTGAATTACTGTATTTTTTGGACTATAGGTGGCACCTTTTTATGGTTTTTTTCAAGGCCTGCGACCTATACTGGTGTATAGGTTGCAGGACCTATTTATGGATTTTTTTCCCATATTTTTAGAAAAAAAATTGACTCAGATATGAGCCTTTTTCACTTTGGCAGAAAATGGTGCAGTACCACTTTCGGCCACTAGGGGCACAGTGCAATGCAGCACAGGGCAGTACCACCACCACCGACCCAAGAAGAAGAAGAAGACCGTTTCCAGCTCATGTGTCCGAAAAAAAGCTCCTCTGCTCGGACTGACTGTCGGCCTCCTGCTCTGGATGTAGCTCCTGTTAGCTCTGTTTGTTTGCTGTTTGTTAGCAAGATAAGTCAAGAACCACTCAGCGGATTTTTCTGAAACTTACAGAATGGAATGGAATCACAGTGTGGACGTTTACAAGTGAGTAGCTTTATTAGATGTTTTAGATAAAAAAACGATATTTTATTAGCATAGCTTGTTAGCTTGTGGATGTATATCTGTTTACGGTATGTTATAAATAGCTTCTAAACCAATCGGTGTATATTTTTTCTGCTTACAGAGTGTAATTATAAGGCTTTAATGTACGTAACTAGAATAGAATAGAATATATCTTTATTGGCATATTTGCACCAAGGTACAAAGTTTTGCAATTGGCGCGCGCACCATCCGAAGAGGGACGTACTCACGGAAGCCGCAGCAGTTTAAAACCGTGCTACCAACAATCATATATGAAAAAGGAACATACAGTCGGGTAATCAGTGGTATTCAAAAAATAATCTATCACTATTTGTCTTAGGACACTCCATGATAAAGTCTAAAAAACTCTACCAGCTTTAGCACGAATAAGACAAGACATGTTGCGTTTCATGGCAAGCAGGGAGATTGTCCGTGAAAATCATTTCAGATAAGCACAGTCTGTAGATGGCATTCAGCTCGGCTCCATTCTGAAAGCACACGGAGACCTCTGGGGGGGGGGGGAGTTCTCAACAGCTTTCACTCCAGGAGAAGATTGCAGACAGCCTTCTTTTTCCAAGGTTGCTCACAGTCCAGATTAGATTAGTCGCTTATTTATTTTCAGGCCAGGCTACAGTGTACTTTTGACTGCAGCCTTGAAGTCCAGGTGCTGTTCAGGTCCAAATCCAAATCATGTGAGGTTCCGAGCTACAAATCCTCGTCTGTGCCCTGGTGGGGCTGTAAACGAGTCCCAAAGCGCACCGCAGGTCCGCGGCTGTCCGCCGCTGCTTCCACCGTGCGGTTCAGCTTGTACAACAGTTGGCTTGTTGAGGTCATAGCCCGGATCAGAGAATCTGGTTGAGCAGGGAGTCTCGCCAGCGCGTTGATCGCCGCGGTCGCCTCCCTCAGCTTCCAGTAGCAGAAAACATCAGCCGATCCCAAAAAGCAGAGCAACTGCCACCATCCATCCATCCATCCATCCATCTTCTTCCGCTTATCCGGGGTCGGGTCGCGGGGGTAGCAGCCTAAGTAGGGAGGCCCAGACTTCCCTCTCCCCAGCCACTTGGAGCAGTTCCTCCGGGGGAATCCCAAGGCGTTCCCAGGCCAGCCGAGAAACATAGTCCCTCCAGCGCGTCCTGGGTCTTCCTCTGGGTCTCCTCCCGGTGGGACGTGCCCGGAACACCTCACCAGGGAGGCGTCCAGGAGGCATCCTAACCAGATGCCCGAGCCACCTCAACTGGCTCCTCTCGATGTGGAGAAGCAGCGGCTCTACTCCGAGTCCCTCCCGGATGACTGAGCTAGAGGGCATGCTACCCTTTTCCGGCTCAAGACCATGGCCTCGGATTTGGAGGAACTGATCCTCATCCCGGCCGCATCACACTCGGCTGCAAACCGCTCCAGTGAAAGTTGTAAATCACGAACTGATGAAGCCAGTAGGACCACATCATCTGCAAAAAACAGAGAAGCGATTCTAAGGTCACCAAAACGGATCCTCTCAACACCTTGGCTGCGCCTAGAAATTCTGTCCATAAAAGTTATGAACAGAATCGGTGACAAAGGGCAACCTTGGCGGAGTCCAACTCTCACCGGAAACGAGCCTGACTTACTGCCGGCAATGCGGACCAAGCTCTGACACCGGTCGTACAGGGACCTAACAGCCCTTATCAAAGGGCCTGGTACCCCATACTCCCGGAGTACCCCCCACAGAACCCCCCGAGGGACGCGGTCGAATGCCTTCTCCAAGTCCACAAAACACATGTAAACTGGTTGGGCAAACTCCCACGCACCCTCCAGGACCCTGCTGAGGGTGTAGAGCTGGTCCAGTGTTCCACGACCAGGACGAAAACCACACTGCTCCTCCTGAATCCGAGGTTCGACTATCCGACGGACCCTCCTCTCCAGAACCCCTGAATAGACCTTACCAGGGAGGCTTAAGAGTGTGATCCCCCTATAGTTGGAACACACCCTACGGTCCCCCTTTTTAAATAGGGGAACCACCACCCCAGTCTGCCAATCCAAGGGAACTGCCCCCGATGTCCACGCGATATTGCAGAGTCGCGTAAGCCAACACAACCCTACAACATCCAGAGCCCTAAGGAACTCCGGGCGAATCTCATCCACCCCCGGAGCCTTGCCACCGCGGAGCTTTTTAACCACCTCGGCGACCTCAGCACCAGAGATCGGAGAACCCGACCCAAAGTCCCCAGGCTCTGCTTCCTCAGTGGAAGACGTGCCAGTAGGATTGAGGAGGTCTTCGAAGTATTCCGCCCACCGACTCACAACATCCCGAGTTGAGGTCAGCAGCACGCCACCTCCACCATAAATGGTGTTGGTCTCGTACCTCTTTCCCCCCCTGAGACGCCGGATGGTGGACCAGAATCGCCTCGAAGCCGTACGGAAGTCATTCTCCATGGCCTCTCCGAACTCCTCCCACGCCCGAGTTTTTGCCTCAGCAACCACCCGAGCCGCATGCCGCTTGGACTGCCGGTACCTATCAGCTGCTTCCGGGGTCCCACAAGCCAAAAAGGCCCAATAGGACTCCTTCTTCAGCCTGACAGCATCCCTCACTGCCGGTGTCCACCACCGGGTTCGAGGGTTGCCACCTCGACAGGCACCAACAACCTTGCGGCCACAGCTCCGATAAGCTGCCTCGACAATAGAGGCGCGGAACACGGCCCACTCGGACTCCATGTCCCCCGCCTCCCTCGGAACGTGTTCAAAGCTCTCCCGGAGGTGGGAGTTAAAGCTCCGTCTTACGGGAGACTCTGCCAGACGTTCCCAGCAGACCCTCACGATACGTTTGGGTCTGCCAGGTCTGACCGGCATCCTCCCCCACCATCGGAGCAAACTCACCACCAGGTAGTGGTCAGTAGACAGCTCCGCCCCTCTCCTCACCCGAGTGTCCAAGACATGCGGCCGCAGATCAGATGAGACGACAACAAAGTCGATCATCGAACTGCGACCTAGGGTGTCCTGGTGCCAAGAGCACATATGGACACCCTTATGCTTAAACATGGTGTTCGTTATGGACAATCCATGACGAGCACAGAAGTCCAATAACAGAACACCACTCTGGTTCAGATCAGGGGGGCCGTTCCTCCCAACCACACCCCTCCAGGTCTCACTGTCATTGCCCACGTGAGCGTTGAAGTCCCCCAGTAGAACAAGGGAGTCCCCAGGAGGCGCACTCTCCAATACCCCCTCCAAGGACTCCAAAAAGGGTGGGTAGTCTGAGCTGCCGTTTGGTGCATAGGCACAAACAACAGTCAGAGCCCGTCCCCCCACACGTAGGCGAAGGGAGGCTACCCTCTCGTTCACCGGGGTGAACCCCAACGTACAGGCACCAAGATGGGGGGCAACCAGTATGCCCACTCCTGCTCGGCGCCTCTCACCAGGGGCAACTCCAGAGTGGAAGAGTGTCCAACCCCTCTCAAGGAAACTGGTTCCAGAGCCAGAGCCATGCGTTGAGGTGAGTCCGACTATTTCTAGTCGGAAACTCTCAACCTCACACACTAGCTCAGGCTCCTTCCCCACCAGAGAGGTGACATTCCATGTCCCAATGGCCAGCTTCTGTAGCCGAGGATCAGACCGCCAGGGTCCCCGCCCTCGGCCGCCACCCATCTCACATTGCACCCGACCCCTTTGGCCCCTTTGGCAACTGCCACCAATATTCCAATAATCAACAGAACTTCAACGTCTTCGACAGAGAGAACGGTCAGACACAATGGCCACAAGTCCATAGTGTATCCCACCGCATACGTGTCGAAGGGGCAAGCCGCTTCTCCTGGTCCAGTGTGCTTCGTTGAAAAAAATTTTATCAATAGAGGAAACAGCCAACGTAAATAAATCCATTCCAAATTGGTTCGAGTGAGCGCTGAAGAGTTAAGACGAGACAAAATGCAAGCAGGGAGGAGGAAAAACTTAGGGGGGAGAGGAGCAAAAAGAGATGCGACCTGCTTCGCCGAGTGCCGGAAAAGCTTCAGAACTATGTCCTGGAGAAAACATTTTAGATGAGATTCAATTTTTTATTCGTGTTAGAGGCGGACTGCTCTCGTGTTCAGCTTCTATTTACTTTATAAATAGCTTCAAAACCACTCGGTGTATATTTATTTCTGCTTACAGAGTAATTATAAGGCTCTAATGTACTTAACTATGTCCTGGAGGAAACATTTTAGATGAGATTGGATTTTTTATTCGTGCTTTCAGAGACGGACTGGTCTCGTGTTTAGCTTCTATTGGCTTCTGGCAGACATTAGCAGCAGAGCTAAACACTCGGTCCATATTGCCGGGTTGTCTCAGCGGTCACGCGGAGCGTCAGCAGTGGATAACGCGTTACATCGGTGGGGACGTAGGTGCGACCTATATTCAGGTGCAACCTATTTATGGATTTTTCCAAATTTTTGGCAATAATTGGACACTGCGACCTATATTCCGGTGCGACCAATAATTCGAAAAATACGGTAGGCTGAAAAAGGTTGAAATAAGTGCAAACATTTGGAATTAACTGAAAAAAATAAAACAAGCATAAAAACAGCTAAATGGTAGCAGAAATAGCAGAAAAAGCTGAAACTTGCATGAATAAGCTGAAAGGAGAATAAAAAGTTGAAACTGGCAGAAAGAAGTTGGAAGAAGCACAAAAATGTTGTAGTTAACAGAAATAATCTGAAAGGAGCACAAAACAGCAGAAAAAACAGCTGAAAGTAGCTGAAAGAATGTTTACATTTGCAAAAAGAAGCTGAACCAGAACAAAACGTGAAAGAAGCAGTAAAAAGTTGTAAACAGATCTAAAGATGTGAAGGATGTAAAATGAGCTCAATTCATTTTATATGAAAGGAAAAAAAGTGACAGAAAAGGCTAAATGTTTCAAAAAGCTAAAGTTGCACCAATACCAAAAATCGTAGTACCCTTCTCCTGGACGAGCTGGTAGCTTGATATTTGATATGTTGAAATGGCACAAAAATTGTGGAACGAGAAAGATGCTGAAAAACATACAGAAGAAACATGGATCACAATAGAGTGAATGCTTC
>JBBPBX010017695.1:0-12993 GCA_038048925.1 Garcialebias charrua | reverse complement strand
GAGGTCTCTTTAGTGCCCATAGCGGCCGAAACTGGTACTACCAGTGGGCCGAGATGGTGTGTAGAGGCAGGGCAGCTGGCTCAGGACCAGAAGGTCTCGGGTTCGATCCCCGGCAGTGATGGGAATAACGGAGTTACAAATAAACAGCGTTACAAACGGAGTTATTTTTTTCATTAAAGCTGCACTATGTAACTTTGTAGTGCAGTCTGTAACTTTTCTAACAATATATTTTTAACATATTTCTTCACTCTGTCACTATCTACTGACAGACTGGTGTTAGACAAAGTAATCTCTGAAAAAAACTATAGTCCCCTTGCTTCTCTATCAGCATTTATAAAAACACTAAAAACACAGAGTGACCCGCCGTTAACCAGCCAATAAAAACAGAGCTTGAATTTGAATCAGCCAATAAAAACAGAGCTTGAATTTGAATTTCAGCAGAGCAAGGTGGAGCAGAGCCATATATGGCTCTGAGGGGGAGGGATCAGAATGCTTTGCCTGTGAAATTTTTTCTAAGTTCTGTGCTCTACAGAAAGTTACACATAGCACCTTTAACGGGTAATCTAAGTAGTTACTATACCATACCATACCATTTTATTTATAAAGCACTTTAAACAGGAACAAGTCCACACCAAAGTGCTGATGTGAAGTGCTATGTCTATCGTTACAACGCCGTTACCGTTACATTCACTAAATGGGGTACGTTAGTTAACGTTGTCTTCCGCGCTGGCTCTCGTAAACTGTTTACTTTTTTCCCCCTTGGTGAGGGAGAGGGGGAGGGAGCAGAGGGGGGGGAGGGAGCAGAGGGGAGGGAGGGGCGAAACAATAAGGATGCTGCTGATTGGCTAAGGTAGAGTGTCAGGCAGAGGTCAGCCAATCAGAGGTTTTGTTGTTCAGTTCACTCTTAAACCACACGCTGCAGCCTGCAGCTTCCAAATCTGAAAAGTTAGCAGAAGTCCTGCAGCAGTGGCAAATCTGGAGGGAAAGTTGGCGTTTTCAAAGTGGAAATACAGAAACTACTTTACTCTCCTTGAGGTAAAAGGCAAGAACGTGCATGTGAAGTGTACATTATGTCCGGAGCGAAGTGTTTGTCTACGTCCGTCGTAATCTGATCTGATGAAGCATCTCTGCTCAGGTAATTCAGATTTTCAGTACTGTTTTAAAAGTACTTCATATTGTTAAAATGGTTCTTTTGTTTTTAAGAAAATACTTGAAGAACCAGTTGTGTGAGGGTTTGATTTTATTTTACACTACAAAGCACTTATTTTAACTGTTTACTTTTATTTCTAAGAAAACACTTGAACAGTACAGGGTGTACATAGAGCTGAAAACACAATTGTTATATTATTTTGTTAACCTGTATTTTGTAATGAAGAAAAAACTTGAAGTATAGTATGTCAACCAGTCATGTTCTGTTGAGGTGCTGTAAGCATTTCTACTTAAAATTCGTAGATATATCTAAACTTAAACCAACCAAACAAACAATAGTTACTTTCCCTGGTAACTAATTACTTTTATAGGTGAGTAATTCAGTTACTAACTCAGTTACTTTTTGGGAGAAGTAACTAGTAACTATAATTAATTACTTTTTTAAAGTAACATTCCCAACACTGATCCCCGGTCACGGCATACCTCGTTGTGTCCCTGGGCAAGACACTTAACCCGAGTTGCTCCCGGTAGGACTAACAGCGCCTTGCATGGCAGTCTACCACTACCGGTGTATGAATGGGTGGATGAATGGGTGGATGGCTGGTACTGTGAAGCGCTTTGGGGCCCCTCATAGGGGGCTGGAAAGCGCTATATAAGTAAGCTCCATTTACCATTTACCATGCGCCCCTAGCGGCCAAAAGTGGTACTGCACCATTTTTGGCCAAAATGAAAAACAGTCATATCAGAGCCAACAATTGGTCTAAAAATATGGAAAAAAATCCATAAACAGGTCTCACCTCTCTACAGGTCACAGGGCATGCAAATTAGGCCCAAAATGGCGACCTATAGTCTGGAAAATACGGTAGTTGAATTTCAGGGGTTCCTTAGGGTTCTTCTGTTTATGATTGTGTATTGTTGTGTGTACGTCACCTGTGGTTTTAAATCATCTGCTGTAGACGAGTCCTCGAGGCTCAGCGAGACTCACCTGTAGAAATAAAGCTTGAACGAATGGGACCTTCGGTTTTGTGCTGCCTCCTGCTGGAACAACATGTCCTCATTCTCTACTCGTCATATATTGACGCTTTGTCCCTCCGCGTCACATACTTGATGCGTCGGGTCGGCCCTTCTCGTCACTATTTGTGTTTGGGGTTCAAGGGTTAAATAAAAGGGGAATGGTTAAGTTTAGGGTTAGTTATAAGGTTAGGCTTAGTGTTAATTAAAAGGGGAATGGTTAAGTTTAGGGTTAGTTATAAGGTTAGGCTTAGTGTTTATTTTTTGCCTGTAAAACCATTCCTCTTCATAACAACAAAAAAAAAAAAAACGAAAGTGCTTCACTAAGTCACAATTTACCATTTCCCTGCACACCAAATAATGATGAAACGGGTGACCCCTCCGTGTCAACTACACGACGCGGAGGGAACTCTGTGCCCAAGCGTCACACAAATGACGAGTAGGGAATGAGGATGGGTTGTCTGGAACGCTGCTCCACACAAGAGCGTTGACCTGCTCACCTGCAGCAGCTTGTTGACCTGCTCACCTGCAGCAGTTTGTTGACCTGCAGCAGCTTGTTGACCTGCTCACCTGCACTAGTTTGTTGACCTGCAGCAGCTTGTTGACCTGCTCACCTGCAGCAGTTTGTTGACCTGCAGCAGCTTGTTGACCTGCAGCAGCTTGTTGACCTGCTCACCTGCAGCAGCTTGTTGACCTGCTCACCTGCAGCAGCTTGTTGACCTGCTCACCTGCAGCAGCTTGTTGACCTGCTCACCTGCAGCAGTTTGTTGACCTGCAGCAGCTTGTTAACCTGCAGCAGCTTGTTGACCTGCAGCAGCTTGTTGACCTGCTCACCTGCTCGAGGTGCTGAAGGCGGAGCTGAGGTCAACAAGCAGCTGCCTCACGCAGGTGTTGGGTTCTCCAGGTGGGGAGCAGGTTCATTCTGTTTTTGTTTGTGTTGTTACGTCTGACCCAGACTCTGCTTGTTCTCCAGATCTAACAGCATGTCTGAAGGGGGCGGAGCTACATCCAACCCCTAAACGAACCAGGAAAGATGTGGTAACCACCATGGAGACCAGGAGGCAGGAAGAGGAGCACTGGAGGCAGCTGTTCCCTGAAATCAAGGAATGCGTGATCGCCATGGTTCGTCCTCCCCCCAGTCAGCGGACGACAACGACAGAGAACAGGAGGCGGAGCAAGCGGGTGAGGTCATGTGACCCGACGCCAACGTGGAACTGGATGGAGCCGCTGAAGATGAACCATGGTGACATCAAACCAAGAAGTTTCTTAAAGAAGGTGAAATTTCAGGCTGCCTCTGAAGATGTGCCCGGAAAACCCCAGAACAAACTGAGGTTGACACACTGTGACTCCGCCCACTGCCAACTGCACGCCAACAACCCAAACAACGAGGACTTCAATGATGAGCACAACTACTGCCTCCTAACGCAAACACCAAACTCACCTGAGAGCAACAGCCAATCACAAGACACCAGGTAAGACAGAGTCAGAGAATCTTTATTGTCATTCACACCACATGTGGTACATGTGGTACATGTGGTGGAACAAAATTATGTACACAGGGTCCCAGTTACATCCAACAATAAAATGTAAAATAAAAACATTAATAACATCTAAGATATGAACTAAGAAAAACATCAACTAAAAATACACTAAGCACTAATATCATAGAAAACATTACTCCAAACAGCAGCACGAACATGAGTCTGTATGAGCAGATGGGCACGAATGAACACAGCAACATGAAACAGATCAGCAGCAACATGAAACAGATCAGCAGCAACATGAAACAGATCAGCAGCAACATGAAACAGATCAGCAGCAACATGAAACAGATCAGCAGCAACATGAAACAGATCAGCAGCAACATGAAACAGATCAGCAGCAACATGAAACAGATCAGCAGCAACATGAAACAGATCAGCAGCAACATGAAACAGATCAGCAGCAACATGAAACAGATCAGCAGCAACATGAAACAGATCAGCAGCAACATGAAACAGATCAGCAGCAACATGAAACAGATCAGCAGCAACATGAAACAGATCAGCAGCAACATGAAACAGATCAGCAGCAACATGAAACAGATCAGCAGCAACATGAAACAGATCAGCAGCAACATGAAACAGATCAGCAGCAACATGAAACAGATCAGCAGCAACATGAAACAGATCAGCAGCAACATGAAACAGATCAGCAGCAACATGAAACAGATCAGCAGCAACATGAAACAGATCAGCAGCAACATGAAACAGATCAGCAGCAACATGAAACAGATCAGCAGCAACATGAAACAGATCAGCAGCAACATGAAACAGATCAGCAGCAACATGAAACAGATCAGCAGCAACATGAAACAGATCAGCAGCAACATGAAACAGATCAGCAGCAACATGAAACAGATCAGCAGCAACATGAAACAGATCAGCAGCAACATGAAACAGATCAGCAGCAACATGAAACAGATCAGCAGCAACATGAAACAGATCAGCAGCAACATGAAACAGATCAGCAGCAACATGAAACAGATCAGCAGCAACATGAAACAGATCAGCAGCAACATGAAACAGATCAGCAGCAACATGAAACAGATCAGCAGCAACATGAAACAGATCAGCAGCAACATGAAACAGATCAGCAGCAACATGAAACAGATCAGCAGCAACATGAAACAGATCAGCAGCAACATGAAACAGATCAGCAGCAACATGAAACAGATCAGCAGCAACATGAAACAGATCAGCAGCAACATGAAACAGATCAGCAGCAACATGAAACAGATCAGCAGCAACATGAAACAGATCAGCAGCAACATGAAACAGATCAGCAGCAACATGAAACAGATCAGCAGCAACATGAAACAGATCAGCAGCAACATGAAACAGATCAGCAGCAACATGAAACAGATCAGCAGCAACATGAAACAGATCAGCAGCAACATGAAACAGATCAGCAGCAACATGAAACAGATCAGCAGCAACATGAAACAGATCAGCAGCAACATGAAACAGATCAGCAGCAACATGAAACAGATCAGCAGCAACATGAAACAGATCAGCAGCAACATGAAACAGATCAGCAGCAACATGAAACAGATCAGCAGCAACATGAAACAGATCAGCAGCAACATGAAACAGATCAGCAGCAACATGAAACAGATCAGCAGCAACATGAAACAGATCAGCAGCAACATGAAACAGATCAGCAGCAACATGAAACAGATCAGCAGCAACATGAAACAGATCAGCAGCAACATGAAACAGATCAGCAGCAACATGAAACAGATCAGCAGCAACATGAAACAGATCAGCAGCAACATGAAACAGATCAGCAGCAACATGAAACAGATCAGCAGCAACATGAAACAGATCAGCAGCAACATGAAACAGATCAGCAGCAACATGAAACAGATCAGCAGCAACATGAAACAGATCAGCAGCAACATGAAACAGATCAGCAGCAACATGAAACAGATCAGCAGCAACATGAAACAGATCAGCAGCAACATGAAACAGATCAGCAGCAACATGAAACAGATCAGCAGCAACATGAAACAGATCAGCAGCAACATGAAACAGATCAGCAGCAACATGAAACAGATCAGCAGCAACATGAAACAGATCAGCAGCAACATGAAACAGATCAGCAGCAACATGAAACAGATCAGCAGCAACATGAAACAGATCAGCAGCAACATGAAACAGATCAGCAGCAACATGAAACAGATCAGCAGCAACATGAAACAGATCAGCAGCAACATGAAACAGATCAGCAGCAACATGAAACAGATCAGCAGCAACATGAAACAGATCAGCAGCAACATGAAACAGATCAGCAGCAACATGAAACAGATCAGCAGCAACATGAAACAGATCAGCAGCAACATGAAACAGATCAGCAGCAACATGAAACAGATCAGCAGCAACATGAAACAGATCAGCAGCAACATGAAACAGATCAGCAGCAACATGAAACAGATCAGCAGCAACATGAAACAGATCAGCAGCAACATGAAACAGATCAGCAGCAACATGAAACAGATCAGCAGCAACATGAAACAGATCAGCAGCAACATGAAACAGATCAGCAGCAACATGAAACAGATCAGCAGCAACATGAAACAGATCAGCAGCAACATGAAACAGATCAGCAGCAACATGAAACAGATCAGCAGCAACATGAAACAGATCAGCAGCAACATGAAACAGATCAGCAGCAACATGAAACAGATCAGCAGCAACATGAAACAGATCAGCAGCAACATGAAACAGATCAGCAGCAACATGAAACAGATCAGCAGCAACATGAAACAGATCAGCAGCAACATGAAACAGATCAGCAGCAACATGAAACAGATCAGCAGCAACATGAAACAGATCAGCAGCAACATGAAACAGATCAGCAGCAACATGAAACAGATCAGCAGCAACATGAAACAGATCAGCAGCAACATGAAACAGATCAGCAGCAACATGAAACAGATCAGCAGCAACATGAAACAGATCAGCAGCAACATGAAACAGATCAGCAGCAACATGAAACAGATCAGCAGCAACATGAAACAGATCAGCAGCAACATGAAACAGATCAGCAGCAACATGAAACAGATCAGCAGCAACATGAAACAGATCAGCAGCAACATGAAACAGATCAGCAGCAACATGAAACAGATCAGCAGCAACATGAAACAGATCAGCAGCAACATGAAACAGATCAGCAGCAACATGAAACAGATCAGCAGCAACATGAAACAGATCAGCAGCAACATGAAACAGATCAGCAGCAACATGAAACAGATCAGCAGCAACATGAAACAGATCAGCAGCAACATGAAACAGATCAGCAGCAACATGAAACAGATCAGCAGCAACATGAAACAGATCAGCAGCAACATGAAACAGATCAGCAGCAACATGAAACAGATCAGCAGCAACATGAAACAGATCAGCAGCAACATGAAACAGATCAGCAGCAACATGAAACAGATCAGCAGCAACATGAAACAGATCAGCAGCAACATGAAACAGATCAGCAGCAACATGAAACAGATCAGCAGCAACATGAAACAGATCAGCAGCAACATGAAACAGATCAGCAGCAACATGAAACAGATCAGCAGCAACATGAAACAGATCAGCAGCAACATGAAACAGATCAGCAGCAACATGAAACAGATCAGCAGCAACATGAAACAGATCAGCAGCAACATGAAACAGATCAGCAGCAACATGAAACAGATCAGCAGCAACATGAAACAGATCAGCAGCAACATGAAACAGATCAGCAGCAACATGAAACAGATCAGCAGCAACATGAAACAGATCAGCAGCAACATGAAACAGATCAGCAGCAACATGAAACAGATCAGCAGCAACATGAAACAGATCAGCAGCAACATGAAACAGATCAGCAGCAACATGAAACAGATCAGCAGCAACATGAAACAGATCAGCAGCAACATGAAACAGATCAGCAGCAACATGAAACAGATCAGCAGCAACATGAAACAGATCAGCAACAACATGAAACAGATCAGCAGCAACATGAAACAGATCAGCAGCAACATGAAACAGATCAGCAGCAACATGAAACAGATCAGCAGCAACATGAAACAGATCAGCAGCAACATGAAACAGATCAGCAGCAACATGAAACAGATCAGCAGCAACATGAAACAGATCAGCAGCAACATGAAACAGATCAGCAGCAACATGAAACAGATCAGCAGCAACATGAAACAGATCAGCAGCAACATGAAACAGATCAGCAGCAACATGAAACAGATCAGCAGCAACATGAAACAGATCAGCAGCAACATGAAACAGATCAGCAGCAACATGAAACAGATCAGCAGCAACATGAAACAGATCAGCAGCAACATGAAACAGATCAGCAGCAACATGAAACAGATCAGCAGCAACATGAAACAGATCAGCAGCAACATGAAACAGATCAGCAGCAACATGAAACAGATCAGTAGCAACATGAAACAGATCAGCAGCAACATGAAACAGATCAGCAGCAACATGAAACAGATCAGCAGCAACATGAAACAGATCAGCAGCAACATGAAACAGATCAGTAGCAACATGAAACAGATCAGCAGCAACATGAAACAGATCAGCAGCAACATGAAACAGATCAGCAGCAACATGAAACAGATCAGCAGCAACATGAAACAGATCAGCAGCAACATGAAACAGATCAGCAGCAACATGAAACAGATCAGCAGCAACATGAAACAGATCAGCAGCAACATGAAACAGATCAGCAGCAACATGAAACAGATCAGCAGCAACATGAAACAGATCAGCAGCAACATGAAACAGATCAGCAGCAACATGAAACAGATCAGCAGCAACATGAAACAGATCAGCAGCAACATGAAACAGATCAGCAGCAACATGAAACAGATCAGCAGCAACATGAAACAGATCAGCAGCAACATGAAACAGATCAGCAGCAACATGAAACAGATCAGCAGCAACATGAAACAGATCAGCAGCAACATGAAACAGATCAGCAGCAACATGAAACAGATCAGCAGCAACATGAAACAGATCAGCAGCAACATGAAACAGATCAGCAGCAACATGAAACAGATCAGCAGCAACATGAAACAGATCAGCAGCAACATGAAACAGATCAGCAGCAACATGAAACAGATCAGCAGCAACATGAAACAGATCAGCAGCAACATGAAACAGATCAGCAGCAACATGAAACAGATCAGCAGCAACATGAAACAGATCAGCAGCAACATGAAACAGATCAGCAGCAACATGAAACAGATCAGCAGCAACATGAAACAGATCAGCAGCAACATGAAACAGATCAGCAGCAACATGAAACAGATCAGCAGCAACATGAAACAGATCAGCAGCAACATGAAACAGATCAGCAGCAACATGAAACAGATCAGCAGCAACATGAAACAGATCAGCAGCAACATGAAACAGATCAGCAGCAACATGAAACAGATCAGCAGCAACATGAAACAGATCAGCAGCAACATGAAACAGATCAGCAGCAACATGAAACAGATCAGCAGCAACATGAAACAGATCAGCAGCAACATGAAACAGATCAGCAGCAACATGAAACAGATCAGCAGCAACATGAAACAGATCAGCAGCAACATGAAACAGATCAGCAGCAACATGAAACAGATCAGCAGCAACATGAAACAGATCAGCAGCAACATGAAACAGATCAGCAGCAACATGAAACAGATCAGCAGCAACATGAAACAGATCAGCAGCAACATGAAACAGATCAGCAGCAACTGAAACAGATCAGCAGCAACATGAAACAGATCAGCAGCAACATGAAACAGATCAGCAGCAACATGAAACAGATCAGCAGCAACATGAAACAGATCAGCAGCAACATGAAACAGATCAGCAGCAACATGAAACAGATCAGCAGCAACATGAAACAGATCAGCAGCAACATGAAACAGATCAGCAGCAACATGAAACAGGGAGGAGCTTACTCAGGACAAGTGCAGTCCTCGAGGTTGAAGTCCTCCTGCCTTCAGTTTTCAGGAGGTCATGAAACTGGTCTGGTCTTTATCAGGCTCTAAAACCTCAAGTGAACCAAACAACAGAGTCCACCAAGTCATTGTTGTTCAACAGAAACTGGTCATGTTCCTGATCCAGACCCAGCAGAACCTCCTTCTGGACCAGAACATTCAGTGGTCTCTGTAAGACTTCACCAGTCTCACTCCTGGTTCTGGTCTACTTTTTTTTCTATCACTGAAAATTCTGCTCAGCTCTCTGAAGGTCCACCACTGTCAGTCAGGTTCTGGTTCTGGTTCAGGATCAGGTTCAGGTTCAGGTTCTGGTTCAGGTTCTGGTTCTGGTTCTGGACTCTAATTGCCTCTGTTCTTTTGGACCCGTTCTGTTGTAGAGCAGCTGCTGTGTTCTGGATCATGGTTCTGTTAGACCCAGTTCAGCTGTTGGACTCCAGAACCCTTTGGCCTCCAGAGGAGTTCTGGTCCACTCAGTGACTGACAGGAGCCCAAATCATCAGCCTCCACCTCCGTGCTGGCAGCTGGAGGAGCTGTCTGCTGCAGTGCATTCTGGGTTAACATCGGTCCTCTGCTCTGGTTCTGGTCCTGGATTCTTGTGGTTCCTTCAGATGAAAGTCGAGCTGTCTTTGCAGAGAAGAGGTCATGACCTTTGACTTGCTGACTGAGGCCTGACTGCACTGTCTGACCTTCAGGGTGAATCAGCTGTTTGACAGGTCCCTCTTGTGAAGAATCTTTCTCTAAATGACCTTTGACCCTTCACAGATCGACGGGCAGCAGCTTCTGAGGTCATTGCTGATGTCTTTCCATCTTGGTGTTGTGCTCACAGACCTGTAAGCTCCAGAGCAGCAGAACCAGAACCAGAACCAGGTTTCAGATGGACTCAGGTGAACCTCTTGTGGGTTTTTGATCGTTTCAGGTTTGACTGAATTATTTTTACCACTCGACAAAGACCGGATCAGTTTCTGTCCTGAAAGTCCAGAGCTGGTGGACGTCCTGTCCCCAGGACCTCCTCCATGTTTGTCCAGAGCTGGTGGACGTCCTGTCCCCAGTGTGGGATTCTTGGTTTTTCTGTCTGTTTGTCACTCTTCATTCCACAGCCAATCACTCAACTCACCACACCTGCTGCCATTCTGAGGAGGACTCCTGACTCACCTATTTAAGCAGCTACCAGACACCTCTTCAGCGCTGGGACATCTTCTTCCATTCGGACCTTCCACGGCCTGACTCTGGTCTTCTCCAAGACCTTCTTCATCCACGGGTCTCAACCTCTGTGGATTATTAGATGTCTTCATCTGCACCGTCTGGTCTCAACCTGCTCCTCTCTCCAACTGGATCCTCTCACTCCACTTGCTGTAACCCCAGGAATCCCACCTTCAACTCTCCTCCAGAACACCTCCTGCAAAACAAAGTAAGAATTTCAATTCTTCAACTCAAGATTCAAAACCATCATATTACCCACGGATTTATACTCACCAACTCTCTCCCCTTCCTTTGCAGCTGCTCGAGTACTTTTATCTGCACTGTAAATAAACTTCACTTACCTTTTGCCCTGCCTTTTGTCCTTACTTCCTTGGTCTGCTCTTTGGGGTCGACGTTAAAACCAAACCTGATAGTATGTCCCAGCCAATGGACCCCTCCAGGCACGACTGAGGAAGTAAGGGGCCAGTTTGTGTCACCAGGAACTTTTGACAATCTTTCTTCAACGTTACAGCAGATTATCACTCAGCAGCAAACCACCCAAAAGAACCTACTGCAACTGGGGAGCATGGTGTCTTCTCTACAGAAGGAGTTGCCAACTCAAACAAAACCAAATGAAGTTCCTCGTAAGGAACCAGACGTTAGTCCTTCGGAGTTTTTTGAAGGTAACACACGAAAAATGTGGCGGCTTCATTCTCCAATGCGAGTTGGCCTTTAAACGAGCTCCAATTACCTACGACTCTGACTTTGCTCGCATTACTTACATTATAAGTGCACTGAAGGGCGAGGCGCTCCAATGGGCACAAGCCTTCCTCCGCCGACGTTCCGTCGACCACTTGTCATACTCCTTGTTTTTGAAAAACTTTCTCCAGGTGTTTGACCACCCTCTCCAACAGGAGGAAGCGGCCCAAAAACTGTTTTCCTTGCGTCAAGAAGTGGAAACGGTGGCGAAGTTTGCAATACACTTCCGCATCCTCGCTGAGGAGTCCGGATGGGGAGGAAAAGCACTCCGTAGCGCATTCATTAAAGCTCTAAACCACCAGATAAAAGATAAGCTAATTACTGGAGAAATTCCTTCCGACCTAGACAACGTAATTGCCTTGGCCATCCGCGTTGACAACCGTGTTCGAGAGAGCCAACTCGAGGATGACTTCAACTCCCGTGAGTCTCTCGCTTCCGGAAGTTCCACCCTCTCAGCTTCCGAGTCTTTTTCCAAAGCAGAGCCGATGCAAATCGGAAATACCCGAATCACCCCTGAGGAGCGAAAGCTACGTCATGAGGCCAAAGCATGCATGTATTGTGGAAAACAAGGACATACAGTAAAAACATGCAGTTTACTGCTAAAAGCCAACGCCCGCCAGTAGGTAAGGAGATACTGGTGGGTACAACTTCTCTTTCTCCTAAAAACTTGACCTTGCCTGTGATTCTCTGTTTGAACTCTGTTAATCATCCCATGCAGGCATTACTCGACTCTGGTGCAGAACAGAGCCTCATCAGCAGAGATCTTGTGGACAAACTACAGATTCCCATGACCGGTTTGGACTCACCCATTCCTGTCACCGCCATCACGGGACAACACATTTCGTCCATCTCTTTGAAAACATTAAAGATTGAATTTGTTGTCTCAGGAAATCACAGGGAGTCTGGTGAGTTTTTTTGTTTTTGACTCACCCACGTTTCAACTCATACTAGGATACACCTGGTTAAAGACTCACAATCCATGTATTAACTGGACAGAGAATAGAATTGAAAGATGGGGGGAGGAGTGTTCTTTAAAATGTCTCTATTCTGCCGTCTCTCCCAGTTCACCTCCTCCATTGGTAAAAGAAAAGATTGACCTAACCAACGTGCCCACAACTTACCACTCTCTGGTATCTGTTTTTAGCTAACAACAAGCTTTATCCCTACCTCGTCACAGACTCTACGACTGCGGCAATTGATTTACTTGCTGGTGCTCCACTACCTGCTAGTAGATTGTATAACATCTCAGGGCCTGAGAAGGCGACCATGACAGAGTATATTGAAGAGTCTCTAAAATCTGGTATTATCCGCCCATCTACATCTCCACTTGGGGCAGGTTTTTTTTCGTCTCAAAGAAAGACAAA
>JBBPBX010017694.1:31005-42436 GCA_038048925.1 Garcialebias charrua | reverse complement strand
TCCACCACTTCCTGTTTGGCTTCATGTAATTCCATTTTTTCACATGTTTGTCATTTACAGCTCAGGGCAGCCATAACCGTATTTAACTTGTAAGCACAATAAGCATTTGTAAACCTTTTTTTTTTATTTTTAGGATATAATATTAGTTGTAGATACTTATAAAGTATGTGCTAAAGAAATAGGTTTACATTATTGTGCTTATAAGTTAGTAGCTCGGTCTGAAATGTTTAATACAACAACTCTAGATTAAATATATAGGTTCACTATTTGACAAGAAAATGGCCAGTTTTGTCTCTGTCACCCTTAATTAATGCATAATAAGCAGTTATTAATGATTTATAAAGTGTTTATTAAGGAATTAATAACTTATCTATAAACTATTTATTAGCCAGGGGAGCCTTATTGTAAAGTGGTACCCACATTGAGTATCTATCCCATATGTACTTTTTAATTTTTACAGTTAAACACACTGATATGTGTACTTTATTAATGTGCAAAACTACACTGAAGTGGGATTTTTTTTTAATCCACCAGTTTGGTTTTTGTAAGAACCATATGACAGATTACGTGCCTTATATCAGAATAATAGTTGGAGACAGAAAGAGTTGTGACTTTTATTTAATCTCCAGAGAAATAAAACACTTTGAGCCACAGCTCGACACCTTAGAGTTCATATCAAAAACGTAATCGTAAATTTGTGAGGACTCCGTCTGTCATACAAGAATTTGTACTTTTTAAATGTCTGTGCAGCTTTGAGGACAGCGTAATAAAATTCCTCTAAATAAATCGAAATGGCTCAGAATCAATCAGTACTAAAGTATGAAAGTTTTTTTTATATATATAACAGATACAGAAAAATATTCATAATTACAAAACCTGTCTGTTTTGTAAAATCCTGCAGGGTTTTTGGGACAAATGCTGACATTTAACTGAGAAACAAACGGAGATTAATGACCCAGATGATGTTGCATAAGATCGTTGCAAAAGCTTATAACAAAGGAAAGTATTTTTTTAGAAAAGGAAACTCATTGTGACACAGATTTTACACATTTGTCACAACTTTGGAATTGCACGCATTTATGCAACCTTATTGTGGGTTTTTGTTCTCACAAACCCCATCACACGTTTCAGGAATGAATTTTTTTGTCTATGGTGATTGTAAAATGTTGTCTTTATTGCTGTTGTTTCAGTTTATAAAGTTGTTGCTTCATGCATTTATTGTAAAGATATTAAACATGTCCTGTTGTTTCTGATCAGGCTCCAGTCTACTGAATTATGTTTGTGTGAAGCCTCATCACTGCATCTCTAAATGTGGGGTTTTAAACATTTAAAGATCCGATTGGTTCTCCTTTTGAGGCAGTTTGATAAAATGCACTGATATTTTACTCTTGTGTAACTTCTGATGTTTATTGATGAGAAAAAACAACCGCATTGGTTCTGATGAGTCAAATCAGTAGATTTGAACAGTTTTGCAACTTCTTTTTGATTGTTTCCTTTAACAAGTGACATTTTAGGAGTGGACTATGAGTGCAAGTGATAAGAAAGCTAAAAGAAAAGAAAAGATAAAATAAAATAAACAAAATTTTGCAACGCTTCAAGCTCTCTAGAAGTTTCCACCTTTTTTCTGAAATACAGGGACGGAGTGGATTGGAGGTGAAACCACATTATTCTGCAAAGTCTTTCCTAAAACATTTTCATCCAGTTGTAATAGTTTTATGTTATTTAAGCTTTCACTGTTGCAGAATTGTATTTTTTAATCCAGTGTTTTATTAAACTTTATTAAAAGGCAAATTAGTCACTTTTGTTTTTTATGAAACTTTCTGTTTTGTATCGTTTGACCCTTTTTTTAATCTTTCAAGCTCATCGCAGCACTGTTAGAAAAATGAACATGTTTACTTTTCAGTAAATTATTATTGCCATTAATGCTTACCAAGAACCATGTGGCAGAAAGGAAAACAGATTCGTTATTAAAATAAAATAAAAAGTAATAAAATGTAAGAACCAGAGATTTCACATCCCTTTAATAAAGCACCACAGATTCATACATGGCAGAAAGACATTAAATGTGGTACAAAGCAACATACTTTGCGCAGCACAACAAGTTGTAGCACAAAAGAAAACAGTGTTTTTGTGTTTGTCTCCATCTTCAGCACCAGAAGCCAACGGAGGTGGTATCTGACCATCTTTCTCTCTCTCTTTCTAAAATATCTTTTGAACACATGTTTTTCTGACAGTTTGGAAATATTATGTGTATTTAAGCCCCGCTCATAAACCTGCTGCACCCTGCATACATGTAGCTCATTACCTCCTGAAGCTCCATTGTGTCGAACATCTCCACCCTCTCACTCCCTTTAACTGTCGTTTTTGTTGCTTTGCTGCCGAAACAATCAGCATTTGTTCTAGAAGAATTACACCTGTGTATATATTAAAGTTGATCTTCAGGAATGAATTGTCCTGTTTGACACATATGTGGAGCCAGTAAAAAAAAACATCAATCCACTAATAGCTTTCATGGAATCTTACTTTGCAAACTTCGCAGTGTTTACCTCATTCCTGCACGATTTTTATTTGGCCAGAGTCCGTCTACTTTTTCCGATTTTCCCTCTACTCCAACATTCCATAATGGGAAAATACAGAAAATGATTGTGGCTTCATTAAAGTGAAACAGAGCCCATGTTTAAACAGGCAGCTGTAACTTACTGGGAAAGGGTAAAATCCTATTTAACCACGAGAGGACCTCAGCAAAGCGTTTAGAAAGAACAAAGTTTGCAGAGACAGGCGAAAAGGATGCAGGTGAGTTAATGAGAAAGAGAAAACAGGTGGCGACACGGTAACTGGGAGTAATGTAACTGAGAACATTTAGTAAATAATAACATCTGAGCAAAACAAAAATTTAAAGATTAAACCCAGACTCTTAAAAGCTGAGCACACACATGCAATAAAAAAAAACCTGCAATGAACAGCTACCCATCCAGGCTGTCATGCTGTAAAGTTTGCAGATGTTACAGCGGTGGTTGGATGCATCACAAACAACAATGAGTCCACCTACTACGGTGGCCCCAAGGTGTAAATGAACAACATTGGAAAAAACGGAATTACATTTGAAAAAACACAACAAAAACAACAAAAACACAACGACATTTGAAAAAACAGAATTACATTTGAAAAAACGAAATTACATTTGAAAAAACACAACAACATTTGAAAAGACGGAAGTGGCCAAAGGAAGTGGAACACCTGAAGAGCTGGTGCAGGAAGAACAACCTTCACATTGATGTTGAAGAAGACAAAGCAGATGATTGTGGATTTCAGAAGGAACAAACACACCTACCACCCTCTGCACAAAGGAAGATCTGTGGTGGAAGTGGTCTCCAGCAGTGATGGCATAGTTACATTGAAAAAGTAACTTAGTTAAGTTACTGATTAGTCCTTGGGAAAAGTAACTTAGTTAAGTTACTGATTACTTGATTTGGAAAGTAACTAAGTTAGATTACTAAGTTACTTTATTAGTTACTTTCAGCAGCCGCTGACAAGAACCCTCTGTCACAATACATAAAAAATTTAAATGTTTTAATAAAATAATTACTAATAAATATTCAAAAAACAAAATACAGTAGTCTTTCTTGACTTCACTAAACAAATAATATTTTTACAAAAAAGACTTATAAAATGTTTATTTTGAAAATGTGTCAAGTAAACAATACGTTTGTATGAAAATAAATAAAAGCATGAGCCACTGGCCAAAAGGATGGTCCAGCACAGAAGATCAACATCATCAGGTCAGGACTCTGCAGTCTACACTCATCTCCAGGCCAGCGGTCACTCTTTCAGGGATGAAGATGTTCACATCCTTGATAGAGAGGAACGATGGTTTGAGAGAGGAGTAAAGGAGGCCATCTTTGTGAAAAGAAACCATCCATCATTAAACAGAGGTGGAGGCCTCTGGGTTCAACTGTCCCCCTCTTACAATGCTGTTATTGCTAGTATCACTCAGCCCTCTGTGAATAGCAAACAACCATCAGGGTGCTGCTAACTATCCATTGTTAGGCTGATGGTCCGTGAGCAGCTGGTTTCAGCTGTCAGCAGCAAACTGGTTCATCCACTGTGAGAGGGTGCTACAGTATTTATAAGATTGAGATGAATACAGCATCTCAGACTGAGGAAGTCTTTTGGACAAAAGATAAAACGTTTCTACAATTTTTTTTGTTCTGTTTTGTTTTTTGAATGTCCAGAGGACCAGACTTAGCATTTTTAGATTTTTCTACCTGGATTATTGAGCATGCATCAGGGTCATCATCACACGCTTCTTAGCTGCAGGTGGATGTCCCTCAAGAGGAAAAAGACAGCTGCTTCCTCTGTCTCAGACTGGAAATAACACAAACAGGTAAAAAAATAAAAATAGTTAATAAGATTATCATTTTAAATTAAAAAGGTTAATTATTAATAAAAGAACAATACCTCTTCTTGTGGTTGGATCTCTCGGTCATCATCAGGGCAGGGATTTATTCAGCTCCAGGACTTGTTGACATCAGTTTTTTCATAAAGTGATTAACTTTTTGGCTGGTGTTGACATGATGATGGACGTGATGGAAGACGTTTTAGAGACGCTCAGTTAATTTAAAGCCTGCACAGCAACAACAACATTTCAGACGTAGATCCAGAGCTGTAAAATGTCCTACAGTTTGTGTTATTGACTGATCTGACCTACCTGAAGGCTGTTTTAATGCTGCTGCTGCTCTGTTAGCAGTGTTTACAAGCTGCTCCTCGTTCACGTTCGGATCACGTCGTTAAGTCCGTTCAAGTTAGACGTGTTGTCTGCTGCAGATCCAGTCTCCGTGAAACAAAGTCCACACACCGTTTTGGATGTGCGCTCGTGTTTTTAACAAGTCACAACGTTCCCAAACAAACAGGAGACCGCAGCGAGATGCTAAACCTAGCTTAATGCTAACGTGTGCTACAAGACACCGGGCGGTCGCATAGACTGACGTCACTCCTGTCTTTTTTTTTTATCGCTCCCCCCGAGACGCATTGGCGAAATAAAATAAAATTACAGTTCTACAGAAAATGGCAAAAAAGTAACGCACAATAATTTGGAGTGAGTAACTTTAATCTGATTACTGGAGTTTCAAATAGCAACGCGTTAGATTACACGTTACTGAAAAAAGTGGTCCGACCAGAGTAACGCGTTACAAAGTAACGCGTTAGTGACATCACTGGTCTCCAGTTACAAGTACTCGAGTGTGCACCTGAGAGTATACCAACCTCATGGGGCAACAACACCCAGTTTGATCAAGAAAGCTCATCAGAGACTCTATTTCCTCAGGCAGCTGAGATGAGCTGGACTGGGAAGCTCAGTCCTCGCCTCCTTCTACAGGTGTGCAGTGGAGAACATCTGTGCTCCAGCATCAACGTGTGGCATGGAGGCTGCACAGCTGCAGAAAGAAAAGCTTTTACATTCTAAAACTTTACCCATTGTGTTACTGTACTTAAGTACATTTTTCATGTATCTGTACTTTACTTAAAGACCGTGTAAAGTGAAATTAAATTTGTGTTTTTATTTTGTCACACGGCATAAATATGTGTTATTAATCACCCATATAAATCTGACTGATTAAA
Source organism: Garcialebias charrua (assembly GCA_038048925.1). Classification (NCBI taxonomy): domain Eukaryota; kingdom Metazoa; phylum Chordata; class Actinopteri; order Cyprinodontiformes; family Rivulidae; genus Garcialebias; species Garcialebias charrua. The sequence continues at coordinate 36,820 of JBBPBX010017694.1, read as the reverse complement.
AACATTGATTTCCTTATAAAATTAAGTCTCAAAAATCATGAAAATACATGATTTTGCCTTGCTCTAGAACGCTGGGGGCGTGTCGCACATGGGCGTTGTTTCAGCGCAGTCCTGCGCCATGTCCAGCCCCCTTCAGAGCTGAGCTGTGTGGGGAGGCATAAGGCGGAAGCAGAGATCCACCTGCTCTGTTTTTATCTGAGTTCTGGCTTCCAGCAGCTCCTTTTTCCAAGAGTTACGCTGTTTTTAGTGCACAAACAACTCTGGTTATGTTTTTAAAGTTGAGGACACATAACTCCGCTGTTATAATCAGCGCTATTTTTAGAAGATGAGCGGACTCGCGGTCCGAACCGGTCACATCGCATGCGGGGTCTGATCGCCACACACACACACACACACACACACACACACACGCGCGCGCGCGCACATCGCATGCGGGGTCTGATCGCCTCTCACTCACACACACACACGCGCGCGCGCGACCCGGTCACATGCATGCGGGGTCTGATCGCCACACACGCGCGCGCGGGGGGGGGGGCGGAGGTGCAGGTGGCATGTGGTCGCTCCAGCAGCACGCCAGTACTGGAGGGAGACGGTCGGTAGCGAGTGAACGGCTCCACGGAAGAACGCATTTATAACGGCTGGAGCTGCAGGGGGTGGGGCTTGTGACCGCGTGACGAAACGCGGTCACATTTAAACCACGCCTAAAAAATCCTGAAAGAGAAATGTGTTTATACACAGTTTGATCTATAACTCCAAAATTAATTGAGCTACAATTTTGAGACTTTTTACTCATTTACAAGATTACAATTACGACATTTATAATGTTTATTGAAGAAAATGTTGAAATTCACTTTACACGGTCTTTAAATATAATTAAATGTGGGTACTTTTACTTTTACTCCACTACATTTTACATGAATTATCTGTACTTTCTACTACACTACATTTCTATAATGTGTTGAGTTACAAGTTATATTCACATTGCAGCTTTTTGATTTGTCATTAGTTTGAAAGTAACTGATGTCGAGAGGGGAGTTGGTCCATTGAATCACTGCAAAGTGGACAGGTAACGTTAGACCCACCTTCTAGAAGAGCTGGACCAATGACGTATATTCTCGTATAAAACGTCATTGAGCTGGGAGCACCCACAGCACCACTAACAACCCAAAATGGATTCCACCACAGAGATTCAGCCAGAAGATACACACCACCCATGGCCTATTGAAAGACTATTGAAATATTATTGAAATATTATTGAAAGACTGTTCAGTACAGCAGGACAGATTCTCTCTCCCAAAAGAGCCAGACTGGACTCAAAAAACTTTGAAAACCAACTTCTTCTGAACTTGAACAAGAAATTCTTGCTGCAATATTAAAATGTGTCAGTTCATGGGATGTTAGGAGACAAGAGATGTCTCCAAATGTCTCGACACTCAGATCCAAGTTTTAAAAATGGTGGAAGTTAAAATATTGTTCACTATTGACCCAGTACAAGGTTGACTAGACAGTATTTTGACAAACTGGAGTTGAAATGATCAGTGTCCATTCCTCTGTTAGGTCTAATGCTCCTTTTTTTCTGTCAGACAACTTTTACTTAAATGCTTTTACTGCAGTTAAAATGACACATTGGTTTTACTTTGTGTTAAATAAAAACTTTCAAAGGTATAACCATTCCTCTTTCTTATTTTGCTTAATGACATTTAACTCTGCAGGTCATCCCTGAAATTCTGACGCACTGAATCACAAGTCCAACTGTGTCACAGAGTAAACACAATAATAACATGTATTATCTGCAGCATTTTTCATTAAAATGACTCAACACTATTAATGTATTACAGAAAATATACCGTACTTTTCAGCGTGTAAGTCACTGTTTTTTTTTAAACTAATTTGCATGTCCTGCGACTTATACGGCGAAACAACATATTTATGGATTACCCCCCCCCCCCACATTTTTAGACCAATTTTTGGCTCAGATATGACCGTTTTTCATTTTGGCAGAAAATGGTGCAGTACCACTTTTGTCCGCTAGGGGACACTTCCAGAGAGTCCACCGACCGTTTCCAGCTCATGTGTCCGAAAAAAGCCTCCTCTGCTCGGACTGACTCTGTCGCTGCCCGGCCTCCTGCTCTGGAGGTAACTTCTGTTTGTTAGCTGTTTGTTAGCAAGATAAGTCAAGAACCACAGGACAGATTTTTATCAAACTTACAGAATGTAATCACTGTATGGACATTTACAACTGACTAGCTTTATGAGATGTTTGAGATAAAAAAAATCTATCTTTTACCGAAGCATGTTGTTAGCGGTTAGCTACCATAAACAGATACTACGGTATTTAAATACATGTACTGTAAATAGCTCATAAATCACTTGGCGGATATTTTTTTAGCTTACAGAGTGTAATTATGAGTTTCATTTACAAACTGTTGACCTGTATAAGACATTTGAGATGAAATTCAATTTATTCATAATTTATTTTCGTAGGGCACGCGACCGTTTGGAAGATGAAACAATTTAAATCCAGCAGATTTGACCATTTCGTGAATTGATTAAGGAACGGTTAAGCTCAGGAACCCTTGTGCTATAATGTCAGCTATAATTTTTAGCAAACAAATAATTGTTTTTACCGTGTTAATCTTGTAAAGTCCTTCCGTGCTCGCTCGCTTCTGTGGCCGCCATTTTCAGCAGGGCAAATGAGGCGCTGACGCGTCGCGTAGTGGTGACGCATAATAGATGCGACTTATAGGGCGAAGCGATGTATTTATGGATTTTTCAAAATTATTGCCAATAATTGGACAAAGCGACTTATACGGCGAAGCGACTAATACGGCGAAAAGTACGGTACATACAGTAGGCACACTTAATGATATTGTAGACCATTGTACTAGTTAATACATTCAGCAAGTACTTTTACTTTAATACTTTATGTATTTTCAAAAGCAAGAACTTATTTACTTTTACTTAAGTAAAAACGTTAATATGGTACTACTACTTTTACTAGAGTACATTTTTGTCTGTTTATTTGTACTTTTATTTAAGTACAGTGTTTGAGTACTTTCTCCACCTCTGCATATAAAGTCAAAATTTGTGTGACCTGTTGAAACTCAGAATGATGTTTCAACTGCAAAGTAAATCTGAACTGTAGAGCTTAGAAAGATGGGTTTTCTCATTGGTTTTACCATAATCATTTTGATCACCATTGGTTTTTCTTGGTGTATTTGTTTTTAAATGTTATCTTCACTGCACAATATACTGCTCCCAAAAGTCATAGCACACGATTCCCGATTGTTCAGCATAGTTTGAAATATAATTTGTCCACTTTATATTAAAGCTGCTTGACAAAATACAAGAGATGCTTATTGACTGAATTATTAATAACATATTGCAACATTATGCCTTTATAGTGGCATATTTTGTCAAAACATGTCAAAAACATATTAAAGTCACCTCCTACATACTTCACAAACTCAACAGCTCAGTGTCAGGAAGTCCACATTAACAGCTGTTTTAACTTTTTTTTTGCATGTGTTTCTGTTGGTGGGTGTTAACAGGAGCTTTGAGAGACAAATGACAAGACAGAGAGGACAGTGTGAAATCAAGTCAGTCTTTCAGCTGGCTGAACACAGTCACAGAGATATGCCCACTGTGAAAATTCCTCTCCTGGGAATCCTCGTCTGCAGCCAATTTTTTGTTGTTGCAGTGAACAAAGACGTTGAGCACGCCAACGTTTGTGCAGCCTGATCTGATTGGGGCATTACTTTCCACTCTGCAGAAAATATTCTTCATCATCATGGGCAAAAATAAATAAATAAATACAACTTTTAATGTTTTCTCAGTACAGTGTTGTTATCACTAGCAAGTAATACAATGCATTTTGTCCTTTGTGAGTAAAAGATGCACTGTTTATAGTAAAACTGGTGATGTTTCTTCAGGGAATATTATGGGGAATGATGTGCAACAGAACTGCTGACTGACTGGAAACAATGAATCTGGTTCTGAGGTCCAAAAAGACACTGCTCCGGTAATCTTGAGTTTCTCATGTTAAAAGGAAGATCTTTCTATCTGCCAAGAGAGTTCACGTCCCCAATTATAACTGCAGTCTATATAGCTACAGATGCTAATGCAAAGCTTCATATAAAAGAACATTATGAAACTGCAACGCCAGACTTCAGATAAGGTGAAGAATGGGAGGATAGTCAAGTCAAAGTCAAAGTCAACTTTATTGTCAGAACTGCAATATGTACAGGACATACACAGGATTGAAATTGCGTTTCTCTCAGTCCCTCGGTGCAACAGTAACCATTTAAACACTAAAACACTGAAACATTTAATAAACATAAGCATAAAATAGTAAAAGTGTAACACTGTCCTGAGTTTTTGCATAGTAGTATAAAAGTATGAAAATTTACACCAACACTAAAACACTAAACATTTAATGAACATAAGCATAAAATGAAATAATAAAAGTGTAATACTGTCCTGAGTTTTTGCATAGTAGTATAAAAAAGTATAAAAAGTATATCTATAAAATAAACTGAAGGTTCTAGCATTGACAATTGAATATTAATTGACAATTGAATATTAATATTGGATATTAATTAATATTGGATATTGAGGCTAATGAGGAAACTGATGGCAGGTGGCTTAATGGTAACAGGAAACAGGTGAAGGTGGGCAGAATCTATTAAGTTTCTTGGGCTGCTTTCTTCTTCTGGGGTTCCACAGCAAGTAAACTTGCAACCTGGACTCAAACCCGCAACCTAAGGATTACAAGACCGTGGTACTGATCATCAAGCTATGAAACTGAGGACACGGGCTGTGAAAATGAACTGGTGGCTCAGGCAAACAGGAAAATAACTAAGCACACAAAGCAAACATGATAACTGAAATAAATCAAACAATAAACACAAAAGAGGCCTGAAAAAACAACAACATGTATACAGGTGGTCCCCGACTTACGACGGCCTCGACTTACGGCGTTCCGGACTTACGAACGCGCTTACGAACAGTACTGTTGTACAGTAAATACAGCACTGGTATGTGTTTTTAGATGAAAGTGTGTTAGCTAACCGTTTGTAAATAAAGTTCTGTGCATGTTTATGAACCAGTATGTATGCTTGTTCAGTCTCATGTTGATAAACGGGTGTGCGGCGCAGCGTTAGCATACATTTTACGACTTACAACCAAAAATCCGGACTTTCGAACGCCACGTGTAATCAGAATCAGAATCAGGTTTATTGGCCAAGTATGTTGACACACACAAGGAATTTGTTTCCGGCTGTTCGTGTCTCTCTAGAAAGTGTCTCTCTAAAAATGCTAAAAACTATACAGATACTTTACATAAAAAAAAAACGTACAAATAATACACAAAATACAGAAGGATTCACATCACATGGGGGTTGTGAATGGGTTGGGGGTCACGCTGATGGATGTCTGATGATCAGCTGTTGATGATGGTGATGGCCTGGGGGAAGAAACTGTTTTTGTGTCTGGCAGTCTTAGTGGACACAGATCTGTAGCGTCTGCCAGACGGGAGAAGTTGGAACATGTTGTGACCCGGGTGTGTGGAGTCTGTGGTGATTTTTCCAGCCCGTTTCCTGGTTCTTGCGTGGTACAAGTCCTGAATGGAGGGCAGTGAAGCCCCAATGACTTTCTCAGCTGTCCTCACTGTTCGCTGCAGCCTGTTCCTGTCCTGCCTTGTGGCTGCTCCAAACCAGACTGTGATGGATGTACACAGGATGGACTCAATGACTGCAGTGTAGAACTGGATCAGCAGCTCCTGAGGCAGGTCCAGCTTCCTCAACTGGCGTAGGAA
>JBBPBX010017693.1:34558-46518 GCA_038048925.1 Garcialebias charrua | reverse complement strand
AGCTAGGATGGTTGATCTCTACTGATTTTCATGATTTTGAGCTAAGCATTCCATTTCTGGGAGGACTCCCAGAAAACTTGATCCCAAATCAACACACGGGGCAAGTCTTGTTCACGAAACCAACACAGGCCATAGCTCTTTTCTCTCCCATTGAGTCCGACCAGGACACTGTCCGCAGTCTATGCCCCCAGACTTACAGTGCACTACCTGTTGACAGGTTTTACGACACTGAAGGGGACTCACTGGAGCTCCCCAAAGAACAAGAACCCCTCTCAGTTGCTTCACAGATTGACCAGGTGGTCGCCCAAGCCGACGCCCTGAAAACTGATGAAGAAAGGGACAAACTTCGCAAAGTTCTTCTAAAATATGAGAGATCATTCTCGACTGACTCGATGGATTGTGGGTTGACCGCGCTCCACAGTGTGAGCATCCCAACCCCGCCTAATGCTCCACCTGCATTTGTCAGACAGTACAAGATTCCTCTGGCAGCACATCAACCTATCAGAGAAATCATTAATGACCTGTTAGAAAAAGGTATCATCCGATACTGTAACAGCACTTACTCTGCGCCTTTATGGCCGGTGTTAAAACCAAATGGTAAGTGGAGACTCACTATAGACTACCGAAAGCTAAACAAACAAGTTCCCTTATCCAGATGGCCTATGACGCAACTCCAACAGGAACTGCCCAAGGTCACCAATGGTAAGTACTTCTCGACTCTCGACGTCGCCTCTGGTTTTTGGACCATCCCTGTGCGCGCCGAGGACCAGTACAAACTAGCTTTCACTTTTGGTGGCCGTCAGTACACCTTTAACAGGTGTCCCTTTGGCTACGCTAACTCACCTGCAGAGTTCAACATCTTCTTGAACAAAGCATGTCCAGACGCCCACGAGCGTGGGACACTGATCTACGTGGACGATGTCCTTTTGAGGCAGCCAACACTGGACTCACATTTGGCTGAGATCGACCACGTTCTGAATCAGCTGACAACTGCTGGTGCTAAGATATCACTGTCAAAATGCCAATGGTGCAGAACCAAAGTGGACTACGTTGGCCTACTTGTAGGTCCTGACGGAGTACAACCACAGCTGACTCGCACCCAAGGCCTCGACAATCTCAAAGTCCCCACCAATCTCAAAGAACTACAAAGTTTTCTGGGCGTGTGTAACTACTCGAACCAATTCATCGAAAACTATGCGGACCTTGCGAAACCACTGACTGAACTCCTTAAAAAAGACGTACCATTTGTTTGGACTGACAAACAGCAACAGGCAATGGACGCTCTTATAAACAGGATCAAGTCAGCCCCTTGTTTAGTCTACCCAGACTACAACAAAGAGTTTTACTTGGAAGTGGGCTTCTCAGCTCATTGCATAAGTGCAGGTCTGTACCAGATACACGACAGAGACAAACGTGTAGTAGCCTACGCCAGCAAAACGATGGCAGGCCCCGAGTTGAGATTCTCAGACTGTGAGAAAGCTCTACTGACCACAGTGTGGGCAGTTAAACATTTCTCCAGCTACATTGGTGGACAGAAAATCATTGTGGAAACACAACACCAGCCAGTGACTTTTCTTAACAGTGAACGCATCAGAGATGGTGTGGTGACAAACTCACGTGTTGCAACGTGGCTCATGGCGCTTCAAAGTTTTAACCTAGACATACGTTATGGTCAAAACAAGAAGTCTCATCTGGGGACGGACTTGGCAATCTGCCAGAAGTGTACACAAGATGTACCAGCCACCCAGCCGCCGGTTGAGGTAAAACCCCCAGTAACTGAAGACCCGAATCACCACTTCTTTGATGACAATATCTGCAAAGATATGACAACATTGTACGTGGATGGATCTTCATTCCTCCGCGACAAGATCTGCAGAGCAGGTGTTGGAGGGGTCCTCCTCCAAGACCAAGAGCAGATAACTTTCAGCTACAAATTAGGATCTCAGACTTCTCAGTACGCTGAGATTGCAGGAATCCTAATAGCTCTCCAGATGGTAGTAGAACGCTCCATCAAGACGCTAGTCATCTGCACTGACTCTAACTATGCTCGTTTGAGTTTCGCTTGTCACCTCGCTGTGTGGAAACAGAACGGTTTCCTAACAAGCGACAGAAAAGTGGTCAAACACAAAGAGCTTTTCATAGCGTGTGATCACTTGGTGACATCACACGACTTACAGATCTACTGGAAGAAAGTTCCAGGGCATTCTAGAGTCCCAGGCGATGACAAGCACTACAATGACATTGCAGACTCCTTAGCCAAAGAAGGAGCCGACGAAGGTCCTCTATGGTCCTTCGACCCCTCCTGGTTAATCGAAACTCTGCCAACACAACCTTCAGTCAGAGTTATGGCAGTCACACGTGCACAGGCCGCAACCAGACCTGCTGACAACGCAGTCTCTGTACGACCTGCACTGACTGACCCAGACATCATCCAACTACAGAAGGCGGATCCTGCTATCAACTCCATGATACTGTACCTGACCGATCCGAACAAAAATAGTCCGTCTAAAGACGACCTGGATTCCGATCCAGACCTTAAGGTCCTCTATCAGCTGCGCAAACAGCTAAAACTAATCAAGGGCATCTTAACTTTCGCTCATGGACCAACGTCCTCACCTGTGTTCGTGGTTCCCCATGACCAAAGGGGGGTGATGTTAGTTCATGCCCATGATCTCCCGTCCGCAGGACACAAAGGAGATAAAGCCACGCTGACGGCATTAAAACAAATTGCCTATTGGCCTGGAATGAAAAAGGATGTCAAGGACTACATTGAAGGGTGCGTGGTCTGTGGCCAGTTTCAGCCAACCAGACCACTTCACAGAGCACCACTGCAAAGCAGAGGCATTGCATTCCCATGGTCTGACCTCCAGATCGACTGGGTTGGACCACTCACTAAGAGCTCTAGAGGAAATAAATATTTTCTCACGGTAACCTGTGCATTCACCAAATGGGTAGAATGCCTACCAGCTCCTAACGACACAGCACAAACTACTGCTATGTTGTTAATGAATCATATATTCTCAAGGTTTGGACTTCCCCTTAGGGTGAACTCAGACCAAGGTACACACTTCACAGGTGAAGTGATGAAAGAACTGTGGAAGACGCTAGGCGTCAAGGCCAACTTTCATGTCGGCTACCACCCACAGGCTTCAGGCCAAGTAGAGAGAGCAAACAGAACTGTGGTGAGTATTTTGAAGAAATACGTGGCTGCAAACCACAAGGACTGGGACGTGAAACTCCCTCTGGTCCTCATGGCCATAAGAGCCACTCCACACACATCAACTGGCATCTCTCCCTTCGAGATGATGACCGGTCGACAAATGACTCTCCCTCTACACCTGTTGTACCAACCAGGCGACGCCGCCATGGCAACAGCCTACACTACACAACAATACATGAAAGATTTGAATGCACACCTCAGAAACACTTTTGCTTTCGCCCAGAAAAACCTGGAAAAATCCGCTGAAGGACGCAAGGCGTACTACGACCAAAAGGCCTCTCACAATGAACTCCAAGTGGGAGACAGAGTCTGGTACTATACGTTCGCCCCAGCAACCGGGAAAGGAGGGTCCGAGACCGGAACTCTCGCCCGCAAACTAATGCCCAGGTGGACTGGACCTCATCTGATAACAGACAAAGTGTCCTCAGTCGTCTACGAAATCAAAATCAGCAAAGGCCGCAAAGAGCCAATTGCTAAATGGGTACATCGAAATCAGATCAAACCTTACAAGGCGTTCAATGACTCCACAAAAGACAAAGATCTCACAAACACACCGACTTCATGGGATAATAAGGTCGTCCAAGCACAAGTTAGTAAATAAACTAATCAGGTTTAAACTACCGTAATTTCCCACCCTATAAGTCACATTGTCCAATTTGAACTTAGAAACGCTAAGCCTAAACTCACAACAAAAAACTAACCTTAACAACTGTTTAAATCCACGAGATTTAATTTGACCTCGGTCATAAAGTTGAGACCTGTTTTCTTGTGTGTTACATCTTTGGAATCTGATGACAAGAGTGTGTCGAAGCAGTGAAACGTTGTTTCCGTGTTGTTTAGTCATTACTGTTGTCGTTAGTTGAGATATTGTTTTGGTTCTGAACACTCCCAGCCAAAAAGGTTTTGTATTAACATTGGTTAATGAATGATATGGATTTAACTATGCCAACATGCAGTTCGTTTTGTTAAATCTCAATCGTCGAAGAGTCAATGTAGTTTAAAGCTACTCAAGGTACCATAAACTACATTGACCTCACAATTTCTAAATTGAACCGATTCGATCGTTTCTATTCTAGATTGTCTATTCATTTTGATGAGTCTCGCCATAGACTTCAAAATTTATTAGGAATACCAAATCCTACGTCGTTCGTCTAAAAGACAACAGACATTTAGATCAAACTATATTTCATTTTTATTTTAGTTTAACCTAAACTAAGTAATGAATGGAGGAATAGTTTGGAATTAGAGGCCTTCGTTACAGAAGCCCTCCAAAATTTTATAGGTACAGATCCCTATATCTAATTTTACAGAATTGATCCACCCCTTAATTGGTAATTGTAGCTGATCTAAACCATGATAGCTTACATACCAGGTGCATATAGGTAGGGCCTAATGTAAAATCCCAATCATAAGCCCACCTAAAAACCACATAATTGCATGACACATAGAACCAGAGTGGCACTGACTGGAAACCAACCAGCCAACAACCTTCGATGTGGGGACCTGCAGCTCCAACGCTTGGTCTTCAACCTCCATCCAAGGGTCGCCTCCTCTGCGTCAATCGAGGGATCCCCTCTACATGCTGATTATGAAAACAATTGTTGCTGATCAATCAACAAAACTAATCGTTGTGGAATTTACTGCTGTGGAATTACCGCTGTGGATTATAAGACTTTGCTTTCCAAGGGATCACAGACTTTGTTTTCCAAGAGTTAACAGACTTTGTTTTCCAAGGGATTAAAAGCTTTTCGCAATGGGATTACCTCCGAACAGTATGGAATTTCCAAAAACTTTATGGGATTATAATTTTTGATTTTTCTTTTCCACTTGCTGGATTACTTCAAGATCAAAGACAGTTCAAGGTTTCCTTTCGTGTTGGACCCCATCCCCAAGGACTGGCGATGGCTTCCAAAAGGGGGGAGATGTAGTGGACCTACCCAGGGTCAAATTAAGGTTTTTGAACTGTCCAGTGATGACCTTTACTGACCTCTCAGTAAAGCAAGACATTTACTACAAAATCATTCATTTAGCTATAATCTGATAAATATAGTCACCAAAAGAGACTATTTCTATCTTTGATTTTAGGCTGATGTGATCAAAAGAATAACTTTTGTCATTTTCATGATGTGTGCTTTTAAGCTGTGTCATTCTGTAAGAGTTAAACTGTGTTCACTGCTGTGTTTAAAGGTGAAGCCTTCGGGTCACAGAGACCGGACGGTTTTGTTTAGAAACTCAGAGACAGTCTCATGAGCAGGGCTCCAGCTTTATCTATCTTTTTCCTAAACATTTCTCTCTGCTCTGGCTGTAACCTTGGACCTGATAACACAAGTGCACTCCTCTCTTGGTTCCTGCTTTTTAAGTTCTAACTGTGCGAGAACGCTTCAGAGTTTGCGGGGAATTTTCAAAGAGATGTGAACCTTTCCCAAGAGCTGGGTACGTTTTGGTCAAGAGCTAACGACCTGCGTCTTCAGCTAAGGACTGATAACAGGCTGTTATGAGTCCACCTCGAACGAGCGTTTGTTATTCCTTCCTGGAATAAATTATCTTGAGCCAAGAAACCACGACTGCCACGACTTTTGCCGATGAAAGCGAGTATCACCGACACCGACAAGGTAAACACGCGTGGAGTCCAGCTTGGACTTGCGGGACCGACGACTCGTCAGTCTAAAGTTGACCACAGCTCTTTACCAGAACCAAGGCGGACGTCTTAAGGTAAAGGAGCAGCTGTTTGCTTGCTGGAGGTGTGATGATATCTTAGCTGGACGCGTACGGAAGAGTGTCATCTGGTTTCATAAATGCAAGATAAATTTCCTCTCTTAACCTCCCAATTCTTCTTAAATCTTTCCTCCTACTTTTTCCCCTCTCAATCTAAGCTGGAAACTATTTTAAGTTTAAAGAGCCCACAGACTAAATATGTTAACATCCAATATTGAAGTCTGTTGTGTTGAATTTAAGTGTGCTGACGTTTTAATTTGAAAGAAAGTGAAATCATGTCAATCAAGTGTAATGGTGTTAATTTAATGGGGGGCGGCCGTGGCGTAGTGGTAATGGCAGTCGTCCCCCGATCGGAAGGTTGGCGGTTCGAATCCCGGTTCCCCACACCATGTGTCGTTGTGTCCTTGGGCAAGACACTTAACCCCGAGTTGCTCCCGGTAGGACTGGAAAGCACCTTGCATGGTAGTCTGCCGCTACTGGTGTATGAATGTGTGAAGCATTCAATGTGTGTAGCACTTTGAGATTTTCACTAATGAAAAGTGCGTTATAAATTGAATTCATTATTATTATTATTATTAATTTAGTTGATTTATTTTAAATAAATGATAGTGTCTCTTTGACATATCAAACTAAGTTAACGTCTTTGTCACTTAATGGCTCTGTTTATTTATCCATCATAAAGATCACAGAGATATTGGGTAAACTGAAAAAGAACAGAATCCGTTAATTTACTATTCAATCTGAATAAGTAGATTAATTAAGGATAAAGAGGTCAGTATTAATATTGACCTCCTCATAATTCTTACAAGAGTGAAGAAGATCCCACCCTGCAACTAGCAATCTGGAACAAGCCTCTACAAGTGAAACAGCATTGCAGGTGACTAATGCTTCTAAATAATATTTAACACTTTTCATTTAATATGAGTTAAAGTGCTATGCATATGGCCGTTACTGAATATATGTCACTAGCTCTTACAGCTGTTACATATTTTTTGTAGCAAATAAGCCTGAATAAGAGGACTATGTTCTGAAAAAGAAAAATATGTAAAAAAAGAAATCGGTATTGGCTAGCGGCCAAATACGTTTTAACATATTGACATATCGGCCAAAAATCCAATATTGTACATCCCTAATCCCATGTATGTAGTGAATATTTTCAAAGTGTCAACTACATAACAGGTAAATAATAATAAACATTATTCAATACTGTTATGCAATACTCTTTGTGTAATTTCTGAGTTGTGCGAGTTATTAAGGATCTGGAGAAATCTGTGTGCAAAGGACAAGGCTGAAATTCATAAAAAACAGCTATATTTTTTATAGGATTGTTGAATGAAATTACTAATACAGTAATTATAAATTATTTATTGTAAAAAGATTACAAATAATTTGTGACAGAGGTCCAGATAGACTTGCTGTTATTCAAATTGTTACTGTGTCAGGTGAGCTAATGAGCCTCTTTGAACGCCACCTTTGCTCCTCCGATATCACAGATACAAGAAGTGGACGGGATAGGGAATGCACTCTCTATTCGTCCTATTTAACTCTATGGGTGTACCCCACCTGGCACCCCTTTAACCCTGAACTGTTTTTTTATTAGTAGAGGGAAAAAAAGATAATCTGCATTCTCACTATTCAAATAACTTAATTACTGTGACGCTAAATAAAAAATTTTGGATGGGATAACGAACGGCCTTCGTATCCGTGTGAATAGGGTGGGGGAGATGGTCGTGAACTTCGGAGGGAATAAGCACACCTATCCCTTCTGAACATGGGGGGAACTGTGGTGGAGGTGGTCTCCAGCTGCAGATACTTGGGTGTGCACCTGGGTGACGGCCTCAGCTGGGGCGACGGCACTGCCAGCCTGATCAAGAAAGCTCATCAGAGACTCTACTTCCTCAGGCGGCTGAGGCGAGCTGGTCTAGGAGGCTCAGTCCTCGCCTCCTTCTGCAGGTAAGCAGTGGTGAGCATTCTGTGCACCAGCATCAGTGTGGTGTGGAGGCTGCACAGCTGCAGGGGGAGGGGCATTGCGGAGAGTGGTGGGGGCTGCACGGATGTCTGTTGGTGTCACTGTCAACCTCCCCACTGTTGCGGACGTCTGCACCTCCGGGTGCTGGAGGAGAGCCACCCGCATCGTGGGGGACCCCGCACACCCAGTACACACACTTTTTGCCCCACTCCCCTCAGGTGGAGGGTTGATGAGCATTGGGTGCGGGGCCGCCGGGCAGCTTCTGCCCTGGGACTGTTGGACTCACGAATCTCTAAAAAGGAAAAAAAAAAAATACAGTACAGTGAAAATAAATTTAAAAAACTGTGAAAGTCGCTGTGATGTCACTTGGTTGTTGATATGTGCTGCTGAATGTCCATGATGCTGATCTCATACTGCTGATTACTTCATGTTGCTGTGTTCATTGGTCGTCATCTGCTCATCTGGTCTCATGTTCGTGCTGCTGTTGTTGTTGTTGTTTTGGCGCATTGCCTTTGCACCGATGGTGCTTTGTGTATTCTCAGTTTTAATGTACAGTACCGTAGTAGGTCCATGACTCGGATTTTACTAATGTTTTTCTTTGCAATTTGTATTTTTGTTGAATTAACTGGGACCCTGCGTACATAGTTTCGTTCCACCTCATGTACCACATGTGATGTGAATGAAAATAAAAATCCTTGTATCCTTGAGTCATTCTATGAAATGCTCTGCCGTGTGTGCTAGCCAGCAAACTACCCATAGTTAAACTCCATTAAACTCTTTCAAATCAAGCAAATTTTGAGCACCCAGAGGAGCCTCTAACAGATAACATCTTGCTGCCAGCACACTGTAGCTGTTCTCTCATCAAATCTCCTCCCTAAAGTAGAGGAAATTGACCGCAGGGAGAGACGCTAATGTGTCGCTGTGGTGGCTCAAGGGCTTGTGTGTCTGTGCATGAAGGTATGACACTTTTTTAACCTCAATAGATGCAGCACAGAAGAAATACCATAGTACCTGTAGATGTTCCTTTGCTTTATGCTTTATTCCTTTTGCTATTAGCTCTGAACTCATTCTTCAGCTAAAGTTTAAAATAAAGCAGGGCTATCTCAAAATCAGGGGAAAAAAACTTTTCAATGACAACAAGTAAAAACAGAAAACTGTAATTCAATAAAGAAAACTAATTATGGCTATGCTTTCTGTAGTCTTTTATACAGTGCTAATGCCAATAAAACTTTTTAGCCTATTAAATTATATCTTAAAATCAACTGAATACAGTACACTGTTTGAGCAAACAGCACATTTTGTGCAGCCTTAGGTTGAATAAAGTGGCAGCATCATGCTGGCTTTGATGGCAAATGTTCACACTGTGTTTTGGCTCTAAAGACCTACCTATCTGAGGCTCACAAACAGCAACAACACAACAAACAACAACGGCAAGTGTCACCACATGTTTGATGACATGTTCTACCCTGTGGCCATTTTCAGAACTGTCAGTCCTCTTTCATCTCCGGTGAGGGAGCAAAGTCACGGTGCATCCACACGGAGGCAAATGATCGAGTTGTGTACAGATGTCACAGCTTTAATTACAGTAATCAGATTTAAATTATTTTTAATGCCTAGACGAACCATTAGCTTTTATTCACATAAGATAAAAAGTAACACATTTCGCACAAAGATACTTTCTGAAACCAATATGAGAGCACAAATGCACACACTTTTTGTATGTCAAGTACTGTACATGCCTGCAGCAGAAAATGAACCATTACATCCTGTGATTCCTGACCCCACTCAAAAGGACGTTTTCTAAGTTCATGCCCCACTCGCTCACAAGAGTCTGTATAAAATACACATTCACATAGACACATGCATACATACGTCTTTTGTCCTTGGCTTTGTGCTAAGTGGAGATGCTCTAAAAGTGCTCACTTCAGCTCATCAGTTCCAGAGTGTTGCAGGCCTGGGCAGGTAGCCAGTAGCTTAGTGAAGAGAGAGACAGTAGAGGCAAAGCTCACCTCTAGAAACCCAATCTTCTTTCACTTAAAGATCCACTGACGTGATTTTTCTACTATTCATCAAATTGCTCAAAATATATATATATTATCATTTAAATATGTTAGTTTTTGCAAACAAAATGATAAATCACTTTAATTTTGCTTTAAAAGTGATTTTGAACTTCAAGCTGTGTTTAATCATGGGAAATCCGTTTACACCCGAACGCACCATCTGTGATGTCATGTGCAGAGTTGAGGCAGAGCTCTTGGCTTGTCACGGTATGAGCAGCTCACATAAAAGTAAGTCTGATACGGCATCAGATCTAAATTAGATCCTGCTGTTTCTTGTTCCATCACCCAAACTATTTTCTGCTTCCCAAAATGAAGACAAATAGCTTAAATCTTCACCTAGATTGCTAAATTAGTCAGGTTTTAAAATGTCTGCTATTGAAGAGACTGGAGCCCTCTGCCTCTCACTCTGCACATTACATCACAGATGGTGCGTTCAGGTGTAAACGGATTTCCCATGATTAAACACGGCTTGAAGTTCAAAATCACTTTTAAAGCAAAATTAAAGTGATTTATCATTTTGTTTGCAAAAATTAACATATTTAAATGATAATATATATATATTTTGAGCAATTTGATGAATAGTAGAAAAATCACGTCAGTGGATCTTTAAGTCCTCAATGCAAGCAGCTGCCCATTCAGTCTACTCCTAGTCTAAATTCACTGGAGCATCATTGACGCCTGGAAGCTCACTCAAAAAGTTTTATAGTGTGAGACAACTTGAGTTTCAGCAGATTATAGTTTTAGTTTAAATTCTCCTTAAAGAGAGCAACATTCAACATAATAAATACAGGTAGTCCCCGACTTACGAGCGAGTTCCGTTCCTACGAGTCGCTCGTAAGACGAAAATTCGTACGTCGGAACACGAAACACGTGTTCTCGTAAGTCCGGATTTTCGGTCGTAAGTCGGAAAATGTATGCTAGCGCTACTACGAACACTCGTTTTTCATCACAAATGTTCATACTAGTTCATAAACATGCTCAGAAACTTGTTTCCAAACGGTTAGCTAACACACTTTCATCTAAAAACACATGAAAGTGCTGTATTTTTTGTATGTTCTTTACAAATTTACTGCTTGTTCACCAGCTCGTAAGTCCGGAACCTCGTAGGTAAGAGCGCTCGTAAGTCGGGGACTACCTGTACATTTGACAGTCTGGGGTAAAAAAATACATGAGAAAATGACACCAATGAATACAATCTCAGCCACTGAGCTTTAATCCCATGTCATTAGTCTATGTGGTAGTTATTTCCATCATTGTCTGACCCCTGTTGACCTCCAATATCTTAGTGTAATCCTGTTAAAGCATAGCTGGGATTTTTTTTCTTCATTTCAGTCACCCTTCAACCTTGCTTTCAGACCTCCAAAGAATATTAGAAACATGAGGGCTTTTAACAGATGAGATGCATTTTATTGCTGTAGTTAACAGCTCATCATTCCACTTTTTTCTTCTTGATGTTGTCAAGTCTGTGAGATTGACAGAGTATGTTATTTAGAATGTACTTACTTGCAAGATCAGGCACACACACACACACACACACACACACACACACACAGAGAGAGAGCTATCAGAATGTCATATTTTTCCTAATCCCTATATTGAAGATCCATCTTTTTTATTGCATCAAGTCTTTTCCATACATTTACATCACTCAGTTCCTCTGCTGAGTAGCTCCTTCCATCAAATTCAAAACGATTAAAAGCTCTAAAACACAGTCAGTGTTTGCATATTGGAGAAAGTGCACAAACAAGCTGCATCCCAGTGTGTAATGAAGTTCCATCTACTAAAAAGTAAATATGCACTTAAAATAGGAATCATGATTAAACACACAGAGCTGCAATGAGAGATAGGTCAAACACACCCAGGCTTGTTATACAAACCCTCTCAGTTTGTGTGGCTAAAATATCTTGCAGTAAGTGGTTAAACAAGGAAAATACCACAAACTGTGCTTTCAGGGCACAATACTACGGAGCCCCTAAAGGGTCATGGGCAGAAAATA
>JBBPBX010017693.1:17284-32209 GCA_038048925.1 Garcialebias charrua | reverse complement strand
TATATATATATATTGCATTATTTTACATAAACTTGTTTTTTCAGTGTTGGAAGTATTTATTTAGGTAAAACTATATCCAATAATGAATGTATTAGAAAAGTATGATGGGCTCTACTAAAAATCCAAAGATCGATTTTATTAGTAGTTGGTAAAAAATAAAAAATAAAGCAATAACAGGTTAAAGTTTTTTACATCTGAAAATATATAATTTGACATCTAAAATTTCAAAATAAATAAATAATAATACTGTTGTTTTCTATTTTGGCTTTTTAAGGTATTTTGAGGGTTGGAAATATCCTCAACTGTTTGTATGAACACATACCACACATTGTGAAGAAAAGCATATTTCTGCTGATATATGAACAGTGTATTGGTATAGTAGAATACCGGTACATGCTTTTTTTATTGAGATGCATTTGTTATACATTTTGAAACGGGTACAATCACCCATTTTCTGTACCTGCTTATCGATGCAGGATTGTGAGGAGATGGTACCCATTTGCAGCAGTCATTGGGCAAGAGGTGGCGTTCACCAGGACAGATTGGCAATTATTAAGAGCCAGAGACAAACTTTTATTGTTTGTGTATCGTGGGGCTTTTATGTGGCTGTCATGATTGATGTCTCTACAATATTGCATGGAGAACTGGCATAACACCTGTGGAGTGGCCGACTGGGAGGGTTGTTCCCATTTTTCTTAAAAAAGGGGACTGGAAAATGTGTTCCAACTATTGTGGGATCATACTTCTCACCTTCCCAGAGGAAGTGTACTCCAGGGTTTTGGAAGTGATTCTAATATCTATAACCGATTGTCAAACTTTGGATGCAGGAGCAGCAGTGTGGCTTCAGTCTTGACTGTGGTAAAGTGAACCAGATCTTCACCCTTGCAGAATTGCTAAGGGGGTCATGGTAGGTTGACTCTCTAGTCTACATGTGTTTTGTAGACCTGAAGAAGGCTTATGACAGTGTTCCCAGGGCATTCTGTGGGGAATGTTGTGGGAGTATGGGGTTTCTGAGTTATAAAGGTTATGCAGTCCCAGTATAACCAAAGCAGGAGCTGTGACCACATTCTTGGCACAACATTGAGCTCATTCTAGGTGCGAGTTAGACCTGACCAGGGCTGTCCTTTGTAATAATTTTGTTACAGATTTTCTTTTTATGACCTTTCTTTGAAGGGTTTAGCAGGGTGAACTGAAAATGAGAATAGAAGAGTAAATGCTACAGTTCTGTTTGGATCTGACCTGACCTGCTACAGTGGAGACTCAGCACGCACTGTGAACTACACAGGCACTCCATCCATCCATTCATACATCCATACATCCATACATTCATCCATCCATCCATACATACATACATACATACAGTACATACATCACAAGGCCACAAAGAGACAAACAAGACAAACAACCATCCACTCTCTCACTCACACGTCGGAACAGTTTAGAGTTACAAATTAGTCTAGCATGCATGTTTTTGGTCTGTGAAAGGAACTATATATCCTATCAGTGACGATAATTAAATGGGCCAAAAGGGGAAAAAAACTCATTGAGAAGAGAAAAGCTGATTAGGTACATGGTGTTGCTGCTCAAAAACTCTTCTTTATTTGAATTTACTAAAAACAGTCAAAGTTACATTTGTCTACCTTTTTGTAAATAAAAATGAGCACAAGATTTTTTTCTTTAAATAATCTGAAACTGCTCCAACCTGGTAAGTGGGGGTCATAGAGTAAACAGTACACCATGAAACCCTCATTAGGTAACATGGAGCCAAGATGGTATAGTGGTTAGGGCGTTTGATTTGGGACCCGAAGGACGCGGGTTCGCGTCCCGGCCACTACACACCTTGGGGTGTCTATGAGTGCACACCTAATTCTCCAGCTCCCCGAGCGCCCTCTGGCTGCTCACTGCACCACCTGGGGTGGTTGGGTTAAATGCAGAGACAAATTTCGTCTGTGTATGGGAAACATACGCAGATGACAGACAAACACATTATTATTATATATAAATAAATAAATAAAATACAATTTGTTGTCACACAGTTTTGAATCAATTTAATGTTTTTGAAAGTAGCATCCAAGTAAAACTATCTCACTTGGACTCAGTTTAGTACATTTCAATTGGAGCCTGACTGATATGGAAAGTTTAGCTATCGTCAATACCGATATTGGGAGGAGAAAGTGACCACCGATAACCGAAAGGCTGAAACTTTGTGAGCTTTGTCCACCCCCAAGATTCTAAGTAAACATTGAGTGGAGTGAGACTTGTTTATTTAGTACAGCTGTTAGCAACCATGAAGCTAAGGCCCTGTTTACACGGACACTGTGTGGGGGAAACGGAACTTTTGGGTATGTTAATTAGGTTGAAAGTTTTGCGTTGACATGGGCGAATTCTGTGGATACGACTCTCTCCCCCCACCCCCCGTCCTCATGACTTTACTGTAGTTACCATGCTGGGCCATTAGATGGCGCTGTGATTTTTGGAACCTTCACTACTGCGCACGCGTGCTGCCTGGGGTAAACAGAGCAGACGAGGCAGCCTGTTTTCCTCTCTGGCTAAAAGTTCAGCTACTACAAGTTGTTGTCAACAAGTTAACAACAAGTTAAAGCTGGAATTTGGACAAGAGTCAACAGATTTGACACCAAGTGGGACCGCTTCATCTAACAAGCTGCCCACCAGTTGCTGACTGGACCGGAACCGCGTTGAGAGCATACATCATATACGGCCATTCAACTTGATCAAAGGCTCGCTGTGCATCTAATGACATAATTAAGGCTTTTGTCTGTCTGGTCCGAGTATAATATATTAAAAAGGCGTCGTAGGTTAAAAAACGTGTCTACCCGGCATAAAGCCAGTCTGATCCTGATGTATGATTGAACCTATATATATTCTGAGCCTGTTGGCAAGGATTTTCCCAAGAATTTTGGTTTCTACGGGTAACAAGGAAATTGGGCGATAGGATGATATGGATCCCGGGTCTCGGCCCGGTTTCAGGATGAGTGAAATATTGGCATTGTATAACGTAGGAGGAAGTTTAGCTATTTGCCTAGAGTGATTTAACAAACGCAGAAGTAAAGGCGACAGTGCGGAGCTGAACGTTTTGAAAAACTCCATGCTGAACCCGTCAGGACCTGGTGCTTTATTATTAGGAAAAGCAGAAATGACCGACTCAATCTCACGTAGAGTTATATGAGCCTCCAGCTCTTCCGCTGAGTCCGTCGCCAGACCTGGCAGATTTAGGTCTCCAAAAAACCTCTCCATTTTTTCAACGTCCAATTTTCCCTGCGATTGATAAACTTTAGCGTAAAAGGCTTCAAAGCTATCATTAATTTTATCCGGGTCTGTGAGAAGAGTCCCGTCTTCGAGCTTGATTCGGTGTATTGCTCTCGAGGCCTACAACTGTTTAAGCTGCCGAGCTAGTAGTTTATGTGGCTTGTCGCCCAGCTCAAACCATCTTTGTTTAACTTGTGTCAATAATTTAGATACATCTTTTGATAAAATGGAGTTGTATTCATAACGCAAAGCTGTTATTCTCTTTAACACGTCTGAGCTCTGTTGTACTTTATATGAGGCATCTAAACTAGTCAACAGGTCATCTATTTCTTTCAACCTCAACTTAGACTCCTTGTTCTTCGCCGCTTCGTATGATACAATACTTCCCCTGAGGACCGCCTTCATAGCTTCCCAAAGTGTTGAGTCATCTACATCACCAGTATCATTAGAACTCAAATATAATTTGATTTCATTTGAGATGTAGGAGCAAAATTCCTCATCCTTTAGCAAAGTATTGTTTAGGCGCCAGTTGTTTCTACCCTTCACGCCATCTAATTTAAGATTCAAACATATTGGTGCATGATCTGATATGTGAATATTATGATATTTACACCCTGATACCGATGACAACAGTCTAGCGTCCAACAGGAAGTAATCAATCCTAGAATAGGATTTATGAACTGCAGAAAAGAAAGAATAATCTCTTCCGCTAGGATTTAGCAGTCTCCAGATGTCTACCAAATTGTAGGAATTCAGCAAGTTTTTGAGAGTCTCTCCGCTTTTAGATATAACAGATCGAGGGCGTTGTCTGTCTAAGACTAGATCTAAGGTTAAATTGAAGTCCCTTCCAATGATCATATTAGAACTGATAAAATCCGGTACTGCATTAAAAAGGTCCCAAAAAAAATGGGGTCGTCAAAATTGGGCCCATATACGTTTATTAATGTAACTGGTGTTGAGTTTATCAGCCCACTTACGATCAGATATCTACCTCTAGGATCCGAAATTATCTGATTATGTGTGAATGGTATGTTTTTCTTTACCAGTATTGCAACCCCCCTAGTTTTTGTGCTAAAGTTCGACTGGTATATATGAGAAGCCCATGAGGGGTTGAGGACCTTAGCTGCTGTTTTCTTAATGTGAGTTTCCTGAAGAAAACAAATGTCAGCTTTCAAAGCACGGAGGTGCGCATACACTTTGCCTCTCTTCAGAGGACTATTTATCCCTCGAACATTCCAACTGATAAAATTAACCCCGCCCTTGTGGTGTTTATATGGGCCTGCTAACATTTGATTGTGTATAATTTATTAACTTGTAGTTGTATGACTGTGAACTTATCTCCAAAATAAATAAAATAAACTGATGTGCAAAAAACACCCTTCCCACTCAAATGTCTAATCCCACCCCATCCCCAACCTAACTGAACCCCGCCAGGAGCAAAGTCTCGAATCCCCCAACGTAAAGCCAGACCTATCAGTCCACTAAGGGCTGAACTAGTAACATGGCTTCCCATCTTCCCAACCAAGACCGCCAACTCAACACAATAAGCAGAATTAAAGTAGCTGAATATAATGATTTCACCCAGTAATTTAAGCTATTAATTACTCTTTACATTACTCATGTTCAGATATAATGAGAAAAATATTGTCCAACCTGTTCAGTTCAGTCCCAAGTCATTACCTCACGTCTCAGAAAATTGTCCGCATCTTCTGGAGTGTCGAACACAACGGTGTTACTGTTCACGGTGACCACAAACTTAGCAGGATACCGAAAGCCATACCGAATCCCTTTGGATTTGCATTTCTTCCTGATGACCTGAAACATCTGACGCTTCTTCATCACCGTCGAGGTGAGGTCAGGGAAGATGAACACCGGGCGCCCGTCATTCTGAAGAGAGCCCTTTTCCCTCGCCAGCCGTAGTACTCGCTCTTTCTCCTGGAAATAGTGCAGCTTCACGATGAAGGCCCTCGTCTTTTCATCCTTCGCCTACGTCAGACTACGATGCGCTCGATCCACTTCAATTGGCCGGGTAAAGTTGTCTTCTCCCAGCAGCTGTGATAGGAGTTTGATGACGAAATCCAGCGGTTTGCCGTTCTCCGCTTTTTCAGGTATGCCCACAATACGAATATTCGGTCGACGTGAGCGCGCCTCCAGATCTTCCAGCCTAGCCTGCTGCTGAGAGCATTGAGCGGCTAGGTGTTACGGTCACTGACCTCTAAGGGCTCTCTTTTCTTGAGGGAGCCCTCTCTCTCTCTCCTATTGTTTTTCAGTTCTACCTGGCTGCCACAGGTGAAAAGTGTTTGAGCTCGTCAGCCACCCCATAAAGAGCTTCATGCCAAAGATGTCAGGTCCCTTTTGTCTGGGCCTTGATCTGCTGTGATCTTGTCTGTGTGGTTTGATAAAACTTAACTGATCTTGCTGTGAGCACTTTTGGTATAGTTTGTGAGTGCCTAACTAATGTTGTTGTTTTTTTCTCTGTTCACAGGGGAAGCTGGTAGGGGTTCTCTGCCATTTCTGTTCCAACCTGTTTTCTCCTGTTTTGTGGATAGCTAGGGAGCTTAGCCATTGTATTTTAAGTTTACTTCTAGCTAGTTATATATTTTCTTTATAGTTAGAAGGGGGTGTTTTGTTTGTTGTTTTGGCCTTGGAGACCCTGAAGCTTAAAGCTTCCCTGTGTTTTTCTGATTGTTTTTTCTCTTTTCTACTTTGTAAAATAAACATGTTATTTTATTGACATCAACTGTTAGTTTTTTTTTATGTTACACCCAGTGCCATATTTTTACCTGATTAGCCTCAGGGTGAG
Organism: Garcialebias charrua; assembly: GCA_038048925.1. NCBI lineage: Eukaryota > Metazoa > Chordata > Actinopteri > Cyprinodontiformes > Rivulidae > Garcialebias > Garcialebias charrua. The sequence goes on along the minus strand of JBBPBX010017693.1, from coordinate 26,139 downwards.
GTTGTAACACTAGGCTAACATACTTCTTCTCCAACTCTGAAATCCGTCCACCTTGTGATTCGGCTATGGCCTCAGTGGATGCCACGCGGACAGAAATGTCAGATATTGCTGCCCTGAGGTTAGATAGGCTGAAGCTTCAACCTCCATCATGTGCACCTTCTACAGGGGAGCCATAGAAAGTGTCCTGACAAGCTGCATCACGGTGTGGTTTGGTGCATGCACTGCATCCTGCCGCAAGAGCCTCCAGCGCATCGTGAAAGCAGCTGAGAAGATCGTCGGCACCTCCTTGCCCTCACTGCAGGACTTACACAGCAAACGCCTCACTCGGAAAGCCCACTGCATGGCAGGTGATCCCACACACCCACTACACAGCCGCTTTAGACTGCTGCCATCAGGGAGGAGACTGAGGAGTCTCCAGGCTCGAACCAGCAGACTGAGAGACAGCTCTGTTCGACTCACTCCATCCATTCGAATGAAATTGAAATAACCTGGATATTATTATTTATGTTGTTTAAAGAAAGTTAAAATGAGATTAGATACTTATATGTGTACAAAGCCGTGTAACTAGAAACAGCTGCACACCGGTCCCAAGCCCAGATAAATGGGGAGGGGTGGAGAAAGCAATGGCAAACTACTCCACTATCTTGCCAAAATACTTTATGGATCACAACAAAACGCTTTCACACATAGTGTCGGATGGCAGGACCCCTGGGCCAGTAGGTACTCATATAGCTACCAGGGAAGAGCAAGGCCGTGGTTCGAGTAGCTCAAGCATTAATGACGCGGGCAGGACAAATCCATTAGGACTCTTGTCTGCTGATGTAGCCTCAAGCGAAATGACTTGTCTGCGCTTACAAGAAACCCACAAATTTGGAACATGGAACGTCCGTGGTATGAACACGGGCAAAGTGGAAATCGTAAAAAATGAAATGCAACGGCTCAATATCGATCTTTTGGGCATCAGCGAACTTCACTGGACAGGAAATGGCTATTTCAACAGTGATGATTACACTGTTTTCTATTCCGGCAATGATACAATCAAGCGAAATGGAGTAGCTGTCATCGCAGCCAAGGCAGTCACCAAAGCCGTCCAAGGTTTCAATGCAATCAACGATAGGATCATAGCCATACGCATCAATGGGAAACCTCGCTCAATCACAGTTTTATAAACCTATGCCCCCACAACTGACGCGGCGGAAGAGGATATTGAGAACTTCTTCTTTGATCGCCAACAAGCAATAGAACAGACACCCGCCAAGGATGTCATTTTCATAACAGGTGACTTTAATGCAAAAGTCGGTTCCAGAGAAGACCTACCATTCCTTGGCAAATTCGACTTGGGCGAGCGGAATGACGCAGGCGACCGCCTGGTTCAATGTTGTACAGAAAATCGCCTATTAATCATGAACACATGGTTCAAACAACCGATGCGTCGTTTATACACATGGACAGCTCCAAATGGCATGCATCGAAATAAAATTGATTATTTCATGTGCCAACAGCAATGGAAAAGCTCAGTATTGGCTGTGAAAACATCTCCCGGAGCAGACTGTGGCTCTGATCACCAACTCCTTGTTGCAAAAATCAAACTCCATTTCAAAAACATCAAATGGCCGGTAGCAACACGTTGCTTAGACATAGGCAACATCCCTCCACTTTATGCCGTTGAAATCAAGAACAGATTTGAAGTGCTCAGCACAATTGGAGAATACCTCGATGAACTTTGGGAGGAAGTTAAAGCTATCACGCAAAATACAGCAAAGCAAATAGTCCCATTGATAAAACCAGGAAGACGACCTCAATGGCTATCGGATGAATCGGTCAGAATCGCCAACAAGCGCAGAGAAGCCAAAGCTGCTGGCGACAACACAGAATTCAGACGGCTAAATGGGGTATTTCAGAGAAAAGCCAGAGAAGACAAAGAACGTTACTGGAACAATCAATGTGCCAACATGGAAGAAGCAAACAAGAAAGGTCATACACAAACTCTATTCACATATGTGAAGCAGACCAGGGCACCGTTTGTAGCATGTAAAGCAGTGGCCATCAAGGACCACGATGGTAAATTATTACAAGACGAAGATCAAATCAAGCGAAGATGGTGGGAATATACAGAAGAGCTCTATTCAAGCCATCAAATAGGACCATTGGAACAGGCATGTCAGGCCGAACAAGAACAATGCATTCTTGAGGAAGAAGTCGAGTGGGCCTTGAAACAACTACCAGACAGGAAGGCCTTAGGAATCGACCATCTACCAGCCAAACTACTAAAAGCAGTACCGACCAAGATTTTAACCGACCTATGTCAAAAAATCTGGTCCACCAAATCATGGCCCAAGGACTAGAAAAGATCAGTTTTTGTCACTCTTCCTAAAAAAAAGTGATATCCAGGAATGTTCCAACCATCGTACTATAGCCCTCATATCTCACTCAAGTAAAATCCTTCTGAAGATCATACAGACACGCATCGCAACAATTGTCGAACGGGAACTGCCAGAAGTCCAAGCTGGCTTTCGCAAGGGATACGGCAGCGGCACTAGAGATCAAATCGCAAATCTATGCTGGATCATGGAGAAGGCCCGGGAATATCAAAAGGACGTCTATATGTGCTTCATTGACTACAGTAAAGCTTTCGACTGCGTTGAACATGAAAAGCTATGGAAGTGCTTGAAACAAATGGGCATCTCTGAACACATCGTACAGCTAATAAAATCACTTTACAATGATCAGGAAGCAATGGTTAGGACAGCCTACGGGAACACTGAGTGGTTTCTAGTCGGGAAAGGAGTTCGACAAGGCTGCATCCTATCACTAGTTCTATTCAACCTGTACGTAGAAGTGATTATGAGGCGATGCAATTTGGATGAATCTGAGATTGGAATCAAAATTGGCGGCAGAAACATCAATAACCTTCAATACGCAGATGATACAACCCTGGTCGCAGAGAGTGAAAAGGACATCGACTGTCTCGTCCGACGAGTGCAAGAGGAAAGCGAACGAATGGGACTGTACCTGAACATCAAAAAAACTAAAGTTATGACCACTGCAGGCTATGGTGTAGTGAACATGCAAATAAACAACACAGTAATCGAGTCTGTCCAAGATTTCATTTTCCTTGGAGCTAAAATCGACCGCAGTGGGGCATCGGCACCCGAGATCAAGAGACGAATCACACTCAGTAGGACTGCAATGTAGGGAATGATAAAGATCTGGAAGAGCAAGGATATTATCATTGCAACAAAAGTCAGATTGGTCAACGCAATTGTCTTCCCTATAATGATGTATGGTTACGAAAGTTGGACGCTTAGAAAAGAAGAGAAAAGAAAAGTCGAAGCATTCGAACTTTGGCGTTGGAGGAGAATGCTAAGAATACCTTGGACTGCCATGATGAAGAACAAGTAGTTTTGGCCCGCGTCAAACCAATAATGTCTTTGTTGGGCAAAATTACCAAACAGTAGCTCTCATATTTTGGCCACGTGATACTCGCTAATTCTTTAGAAACGTCAGTGATGCTTGTAAAAGTCAGTGGTAAAAGAAGACAAGGCCGCCAAAGAACAAGATGGCTCGACACTATCATGACAACAATGACTATTCCAATTGCGGAATTCAAAGAATTGGTGAAAGACAGGAAGGCGTGGAGTATAAAGATTCATAAAATGACCAAAAGTCGGATACGACTGATCGGATAATCATCATCATCATCATCATGTGTACAAAGCATCTCAAGCAATGTGAAAAATGCAAACGGCATCATCATTAATGTGCCTTACTTACTTTGTTTACAGAATAAAGTCCACATCCCTTTCATCTCTACACACCAGCAATGATTATTTGCAATCTACCACCTGTGTAACAGACAGAGAGACGAAATGGAACAAGCGAAATTAAATAATTCAGTGAAGTCAATGAAAACAACACCTTTTGAGAGAAGAGCAAATCAGAAGAAGCTAGAGTTGAAACAGCTCAGACCTGATCAGCCAAACATCAAAATTAGTCAGCAGTCAAAGACAGAGGGAGACAGTGTACACTGTCTTTTTCCAGGACCTGGTTTAACAAGAAAGCTTGGCTAACTGTGTGTAACGAGGCTAATGCTTTATTCTGCTTTCCCTGCCTCCTTTTTCAAACCTCAGGATCTGACCCAGCATGGATAAAGACAGGCATTACTGATTTAAAGCATTTTTCAGAAAAGCAAAGAAGCATGAACAATCTGGGATCCACATGGCAAATGCACTGCGACTATCCATGTTTGGGAAAGTAAACATTGCATTACTTGATTAAGCCTACAGGATAGGGATCCGTAAGCACAATGAAGAGGTTGACAAAAGCAGGCACATTCTTTCAAAAATAATAGACTGTGTCAAGTTCTGTGGTGCATTTGTACTTGCTCTGTGTGGTAATGATGAAAGTGAAAGCTCAGAAAATCCAGGTATTTTTAGAGGACTGTGGATTTTGTAGCATCACTGGATGCAGTTCTACATGAGCACCTGCAGACTGCCATTTGTTTAAGGGAACATCCAAGACTGTGCAGAATAAACTCCTTGATTGCATGCTGTCAGTTTTGAGAGAGTGCATCATTGAAGAAATCAGGAGTGCAGACTTTTTCTCCATCCAGGCTGATGAAACAATGGACATTTCCACTCAGTGTCAGCTGGTGCTAGGGATCCGCTAAGTTGACAAAGCCCATCATGTCCAGGATAGTTTTTTTGATTTCATACCTCTCCAAAGTGCCACGGCTGATTCCATCGCCACATCACTTCTGGATAGATTGAGCTCCATTCTCCCTGATGACAAGAATAGCAAACTCATTCCCCAAGCATATGATGGTGCAAGTGTCATGAGATGAGCCACAGGTGGTGTACAGAAGAAGATCCAAGATGTCTATGTAAATGCACACTATGTCCACTGCTATGCTCACCAACTTAACCTTATCCTGTTAGCAGGTGACTTCCCATTAGGGGTGGGCGATATGGCTCAAAAATTATATCTGCTGGTGAAGATTCTCAGTCGTCCAGGACATGATGAAATCAAAAAAGGCGTTCAATACAGGATCAACTGGACTTTATTTGTTGCAGAAAACGTTTCGACTTCTGTCCAGAAGTCTTTTTCAATTCTGAATGGAAGCTGTGAGAACGAGAAGTTTTATACATGCTTACAAGTCACGCACCAACATATGAAATTGGAAACTGAGATAACACCACAAATTAACTAAAATGCCCATTCTATTTAAATTGACAAAACGACACATCCCAGCTTAAACAAAAGGGGGTTTGTAACACATACATGTAAATTGAAAGATCACACCTAACAGTAGGAGGTTCCCTTGAAGTCTCTGTTAGAAGACACAAAACTGTATGTAAATTGACAAACAAACACCTCCCAAACAACAAAAGAGGCTGCTCAGAGAACTTTGTTAGTCTAATTTACAGACAAAGCATCCCTGCTCCCATCTGGTGTAAAACGTTTCGGAATCAAATCCAAAACTGAGTTATAAGTCTTAGACAGTTGAAATCTCAGACCTCCTCCTCTGTTAAGAGAAGGTTTTTCTCTCTTAACATACACAGCTTCCTTTACACCCCTTTCAAACCATCTGTGTTCTCGGTCCAAAATTTGAACATTCTGGTCCTCGTTAGTTAGTTATTAAAAATTATATCGTGATATTTCAGAACATTTTCACAATAACGATAAATTTAGTGATATAACCAAAAAATAATAAAAAATGAAATTTATTTATTTGACAAAATTAACTTAACATGTTGCTTTGCAGTATTATATAAAAATTAAAAAAAACAACAAGGGATAATTTTGTTGAAATTACTTTATTAAGTAAAGTATTCTGTCTCCAAGTATACAATAACTTGTAACAAGTTGATCAGCTGACCCTGAAGCTTCTGGTGTTTCAGCTTCCTCTGTTCCTGCAGGAATTATTCATTTTTCTGATTCATGTTTTAACTGATCTATGTGATTCTCTCATCACCTACCTCTGTGTGAGACTGTGTGAGACAACTGAACCGCGCTACAGTTTTAGAGCGAGGGAAAGAGCAGCCCGTACACACGCTGAGCAGCGTGGGGTGGGGGGAGGGAGGGACAAGCTCTCTGTACCTCTGCAGTGAGAGACAGAGGAGAGACCGCTGAAACACGTTGTTTGTTTTTAGCATTTTAGCTAGTGTTACATCAGTACCAACAGGTGGAGGGAGGTGCGCAACTCGGTTTGGTCTTTTGAAACGATTGGATGTTAAAGGGACGGGGCGCCCCGGCGTATTACATCATGAAATTAGCATATCATGATATAACTTTTTTGCTCGGGCAAGCTTTTTTGCCCGGTAAAACCGGTAACAATATGATATGGTCCAGCCCTATTTCCCATATCCCAAAAGTGAGTAATTTCTTCTCAGACCTGGCTGGATTCTCTGGCTTTTTTTCAAGATCTCCAAAGAGAACCAGCATTCTCGATGAAGTGGTGTGCCACAGAGTCCCAAGAGCAAGCACAGTGAGGTGGAACTTCCACAGCCGAGCTGTAAATACTGTTTTTGAGCACAAAGAAAACCTGCTCCAATGTTTTGAAACCATCAAGGACTCAGGACAGTTTGATCCTACCACTAGCCGTGTTTCCATCAAGGTTTCTTGATGCGCATTTTGAAGTATCACATCAGAAAAGCTGAATGGAAATGGCACAATTCGAATTAACTTCCTCTAATTCGCCAAAAAGTTGATACGCTCGCTTGAGATGGTTTTTGGGTTTTTCGAATCAGAGCCGATGCGCAAAACGAGAGATGGAAACAGATTTGCCGACTCAGTTCTGACGTAACGAACATTTACGTCACGTGACTTCGTCTCCGGACAACATGTAACATCGCTAAAACTAGTTGGCATGACAGAATAAATACAACTTGCCCGATAGCAACACATACCTGAAATATTCTCTCCATTTTGCCGAGATGTGTGGTCGGGTCCTGTTTTCAACCGCTACTTCCTGTTTACTGTAGACATGCGTAACGCTGACGTCTGACGTAATGACGCTGACGTCTGACGTAATGCCGCTTTGCGTGGCCTGGTGGATACGCTTCAAGCCAGTTGATGGAAACACTTCTGATTCGCATTAATTTTTATTTACATTTTTGCGAAATTTCAAAAATTCGCTCAAAATTCGAATTGAAAATAGATGGAAACACGGTTACTGTTAGAGAAGCTGGAGGCTTTGTGAGGTTGCTGGAGGATGATAGCTTCAGCTTTTTCCTGAAACTGTTCCATCTGGTCATGCCTCATGTGGACATTCTCTACAGTCAACTCCAGAAGCGGAACACCGACTCAGTATTTGTTCAGATAATCATGTAGCAGTTCACAGACAACATTCAAAAAATCAGGTAAATTAAAATGAATGCGTATGTTGTGCTGTTTAATATTACTGATATTTTGTTAATTTCTTATGGTTGAACTACTTCACATTTCTTGTTATTTTACCGATTGACTAAAGATGAACACTGTTCTCTTAGGTTCCTGTTCAGAGACTCCCTCCCTACTCTTTGTGGAGAACACAGTGGTAGTGTATACCAGATGGCCAAGAAACGCCGTACACTGGGCCCTGGTGAACGTCAGAGGACAGCTACAGAGGTGAGAGAAGCTAAATGCATGATATAGGTCTTTTACAATGTTTTTCATCATAGTAATTCTGTATTGTGAAAATGTGTGGAGTAGGGATGCACCGATCCACATTTCTCACTTCCGATCCGATACCGATACTTATTAACTCAGTATCGACCGATACCGATACTTTCCCGATCCGATACTGTTCAGGTATTTGACTCTGTATAATGAAACTTTTGCACCCAAACTATTCATTTTAACATTGTGTGAGATAAACCCAATGAAGACACTCTTAAGCCTTACAATAGGGAACCCCCCTATTGTAAGGCTTGAGTGTCGTCATTGGGTTTATCTCACACAATGTTAAAAAGGGCAATCACAGATTGTGATTGAACACAAGTGCTCTTTGAAGCTGGATCGGAAAAGTATCGGCAGGTTTGATCCGATACCCGATACTTAAATAATGCTGGTATCGGATACGGATACCGATACTGGATCGGATCTGCCCCATCCCTAGTGTGGAGCACACCTTAAAAGAGTCCCTATATAATATAATAGACTACTTCTTTACAAGTGCAATGTGAATTTGAATTGTTGCTAATAAATTAACACATATACTCATAAAATAAATAGTTATTATATGTTAAATAATTAGAAAGCTGACTAATAGCCATTTCCATATCCTCTTGACTACCAAGAAAAACAAATATTGTACATGCCCAATATTTTATTATTCATATGGAAGAGAAAGGTACCAAAACCTACCCTTTCATATTTAGCATCATTGAAAAGCCCTAAATCAGAGTCAGATAATCTTTATTTTATTGGGCAGCACGGTGGCACAACTGGTAGAGCTGCTGCCTCTCAGCGAGCAGGTCCCCGGTTCAAATCCCGGTCCGGGGGCCTTTCTGGGTGGAGTTTGCATGTTCTCTCCGTGCATGCGTGGGTTTTCTCCGGGTGCTCCGGTTTCCTCCCACAGTCCAAAAACATGCATGTTAGGCTGATTGGTAACTCTAAATTGACCCTGGGTGTGAGTGAGACAGGTCCCTCTTGTAAATGAGTCCCCGTGGCTCAACGAGGCTAGCCTGTATAAATAAAGGTTGAATGAATGAATGAAAAATTGTCATTCGCACCACATGTGGTACATGTGATGAAATGAGATTATGTAAACAGGGTCCCAGTTACATCCAAAAAAAAAAGTAAAAGAAAAACAGTAATAACATCTAAGATATGAACTAAGAAAAACATCAACTAAAAATACACTAAGCACTAAT
>JBBPBX010017693.1:0-10287 GCA_038048925.1 Garcialebias charrua | reverse complement strand
CTTAAAAGAAGGAATTTTTCAGTTGAACAGTTTTCTTCATCGGACCACTTGCCGCTCACACAAGTTAATATGTAGAAATAGTAAAATATTAATTTAAATTATTATTTATTAAGTTCCAGTCTGAATGAGAAAAATAATAATGATCCATCTACTCTAAGTTTGCTGATGTGATACAAATCAGTGATAATATCATTTAGTGTCTGAGCATTGGTATTGAGTTAGGCTTGAAAATGTTGTATGTGCATATATTTACAATTCACTGTATTTCAGTGTGAGATACGGTCCATCTAATGTCACGTCTGCCATATTCATGATCAGCACTTTGGTTGGCCTTGTCGCTGCTTAAAGTGCTCTATAAATAAAATGGTATGGTATGGTATGATCATCCATCAACCATTCTGATGACAAAACTAAGGCAGTGGGAGAAAATGTGTGCCTGTCAGTAAACTGGCAGAGAAACACTAAGGTGTAGAGCTGAGCACAGTTTGGTAGACGCTGCTGATGTGTTAATACTGTTTTTTGTTATTTAGGTGAATACGTGCATGAACAATGAGAAAACAATAATTCTAGCAAGAGCCTATTTAGGGAGGTGCAGCGAGTTGTTTCTGTTTAAAGCTGAATGTTTCTCAGTTCATGGAGTGTGAAGTGGCTGTGATGAGAGGCGGCTCACAAGAACTGGTTCTCAAACATTTCATCCATCCACTAAAATAAAAGTCACATAAAATAAAGAAAAAGCTCCTCTAAGTTAGAGGCTGTGGTTTTCAGCTGCAGAAATGTTGGAGGCTTCATTGCCTCAGAGGACTCGGAGTATCTGAGAGTCTGAAGTCAGGAGGAGAATCACCCTCCCCAAATGAAATAATTTAAAGCTGTACTTGTTGTTACACATGTATACAGTAATGTGAATGATGTGATTTATTGTCACAGATGACCTGACTTTATTCAGACGCTTATTCATAGTTTAAAAATGGCAGCATGTGATTATGCAGATGTACGACGATACAGTCCAGAGGTGTTACTGGAGATCAGACGAAGCTTTCAGCAGTCTGTGGAAGATTTCAGACTTTCTGTTATGAAAGAGGAATCAGACAGGGAACAGATTTGGAGGTAGTGAACTGACTGAGTTAGGACTCCCAGGGAACAGAGTTTTAGGAGACTGAAACAGGATTGAAAGACCAGGGACGGGGCACAGCTGACATCTCACCCACACAGATTTACTGTACGGTTGGTTTTCCTCTCCAGTGGTCATCCACTGGACAGTATCTGTTGCTAATTTTGCCTGCATTTACACATAAAGTATGGATTTGTAGAATGTCATATACCAGTACCCATGTATGCGTATGTATGTGTGTGTGTGCATACATGCATATATGGGGGCTTTAAAGGAAATCTATCAGGAAAATGAGCTCAGAAAGCTAAAGAGAAGTATAAAAACAGTTTGTCCAAGTCAAATCATAAAACCCTGTGTCTAAATTCTACTGTATTTTTCTGCAGAAATGGTGTACTATACCATGCCACACCATACCAATGTATTTATAGAGCACTTAAACAGACACAAGGCTAACCAAAGTGAGTGAATAGCAGCAGTGGAAAGAGTACTGAAAATGTGTATTCAAGTACAAGTACCGGTACTGTTACACTGCTTAAATTGTACTCAATTTATAAAAATAAAGTAAAAATACAAAGTACTCTTCTCCAAAACTACTCAGAATATTAATTACTTTTTAACCAATAGCCTATATGCCACGGGGGGGCGTGACGTACTTCCGGCAAAATGCAACACCTACCCGCCACTTCCGGTTCCCATCCACCTCCGCTGTTGTCAGCGTTAGCTCCTAGTAGCCTACCATGACAACGAGCCGAAACGGGAAGCGGCTGCGCGCTACCGGCACTACACGTGAGTACCGTTGTGTCCGCCCACCGGTGGGAACAGCTGTTCCGCGGGGGGGTTTCGGCGAACATATATCGCGGCTATCCGTAGGGGGAACGTCGCCATAATTTTATATGGTTTTATATGTGTATAGAGTTGTTATTGGTGTGTATGCTGATGTTTTATTAATTGTATTTAGTCATTTATGTTCGTGTCTTTCCCGCTAACCGGAAGTGCGCCGTCTGTGTAATGACTGCGGAGGCGCTGGAACGGAAACCCGTGGCATATAGGCTATTGATGTTTTATTGTATTGTAAATGGAAGGCATTCAGTTTGATTTACTGTATGTAACAGCTACATTCAAAGCACATTAATGCTCAGAAGCTCTTTCTTATTTTAGTACCAGGCAAACTGATGGCAGTGACAAGATCTAAGATCTTTGCATACTTAGACAAACTAATAACCCACACATACAAACAATAGGAAAAAAATCATACAGGTAGCTGTAAAACCTCGTATACAGCAATTTATTTTTTGAGATTAGATGCTAAGTTTTGTAAACTGCCATCAGTGTAGAGATCAAACAAAGTTTGCATCTGGACGCTGTCTCCTTTTCACCCTCTGTACATGAAACATTCCTCCAGGTACATCCTCAGCCTTTACCTCATCATTTTCTCTGTTGACAGTGTTGTCCTCTGTCTCCATTTTGGCTTTTTCTCCAAATCTTGGGTCCATAAATGATTCTCGACTCTACGGAGTTGTCCTTTGCTTACGTCATAGGTAGTTGGTGTGTTCACGATCTGAGAGCCTTATTGGCTACGATTTAGATGAAAGGTTTGAATAGTAATTCAAATTGTGGCCGTACTCAGTAGCAACTTCTGATTTTAAAAGTTGCGAAGCACATAGTCTAAATTAAGTAGGAGTAAAATTACACACTTGAAATGATGATGATGATTATCCGATCAGTCGCATCCGACTTTCGGTCATTTTATGAATCTTTGTACTCCACACCTTCCTGTCTTTCACCAATTCTTTCAATTCCACAATTGGCACATTCATTGTTGTTGTGATTGTGTCGAGTCATCTTGTTCTTTGGCGGCCTTGTCTTCTTTTCCACTGACTTTTCCAAGCATCATTGACGTTTCTAAAGAATCAGCGCGCATCACGCGGCCAAAATATGAGAGCTGCTGTTTGGTAATTTTGCCCATTAATGACATTATAGGTTTGACGCGGTCCAAAACTGCCTTGTTCGTCATCATGGCAGTCCAAGGTACAGTATTCTTAGCATTCTTCTCCAACACCAAAGTTCGAAAGCTTCGACTTTTCTTTTCTCTTCTTTTCTAAATGTCCAACTTTCGCAACCATACATCATTATAGGGAAGACAATAGACTGTATGCCACGGGGGGTCGTGACGTACTTCCGGTAAAATGCAAACCACATCCGCCACTTCCGGTTCCCATCCACCTCCGTTGTTGCTAGTGTTAGCTCCCATTAGCAGACCATGACAACGACTCGAAACGGGACGCGGACGCGCGCTACCGGCACTACAAGTGAGTTCCGTTGTGTCCGCCCACCGGTGGGAACAGCTGTTCCGCGGGGGGGGGGTTGGCGAAAATTTATCGCGGCTATCCGTAGGGGGAACGTCGCCATAATTTTATATGGATTTATACGTGTATGGAGTTATTATTGGTGTGTATGCAGATGTTTTATTGATTGTATTTAGTCATTTATGTTCGTGTCTTTCCCGCTAACCGGAAGTGCGCCGTCTGTGCAATGACTGTGGAGGTGCTGGAACGGATGTCCATGGCATATAGTCTATTGCGTTGACCAATCTGACTTTTGTTGCAATGCTAATATCCTTGCTCTTCCAGATCTTTTCCATTCCCTGCATTGCAGTCCTGCTAAGTGTGATTCGCCTCTTGATCTCAGGCGCCAATGCCCCACTGCGGTCGATTTTAGCTCCAAGAAAAATGAAATCTTGGACAGACTCGATTACTGTGTTGTTGATTTGCATGTTCACTGCACCATTGCCTGCCGTGGTCATAACTTTTTTTTTTTTTTAAGTTTCAGGTACAGTCCCATTTGTTCGCTTTCCTCTTGCACTCGTCAGACGAGGCAGTCAAGGTCCTTTTCACTCTCGGCGAGCAGGGTTGTATCATCTGCGTATTGAAGGATGTTGATGTTTCTGCCGCCGATTTTGATTCCAATTTCAGATTTGTCCAAATTGCATCGCCTCATGATCACTTCTGCGGAATAGAACTGGTGATAGGATGCAGCCTTGTCGAACTCCTTTCCCGACTCGAAACCACTCCGTGTTCACGTAGACTGTCCTAACCGTTGCTTCTTGATCATTGTAAAGTGATTTTATTAGCTGTACGATGTGTTCAGAGACGCCCATTTGTTTCAAGCACTTCCATAGCTTTTCATGTTCGACGCAGTCGAAAGCTTTACTGTAGTCAATGAAGCACATATAAACGTCCTTTTGATATTCCCGGGTCTTCTCCATGATCCAGCGCAGATTCGCAATTTGATCTCTAGTGCCGCGTCCCTTGCGAAAACCAGCTTGAACTTCCGGCAGTTCCCGTTCGACAATTGTTGCGATGCGTTTCTGTATGATCTTCAGAAGGATTTTACTTGCGTGAGATATGATGGCTATAGTACGATGGTTGGAACATTCCTGGATATCGCCTTTTTTAGGAAGAGTGACAAAAACTGATCTTTTCTAGTCCTTGGGCCATGATTTGGTGGACCAGATTTTCTGACATAGGTTGGTTAAAATCTTGGTTGGCACTGCTTTTAGTAGTTCGGCTGGTATATGGTCGATTCCTGAGGCCTTCCCGTCTGGTAGTTGTTTCAAGGCCCACACAACTTCTTCCTCAAGAATGCATGGTTCTTGTTTGGCCTGACATGCCTGTTCCAACTGTCCTATTTGATGGCCTGAGTCCAGCTCTTCTGTATATTCCCGCCATCTTCGCTTGATTTGATCTTCGCCTTGTAATCATTTTCCATCATGGTCCTTGATGGCTGCTGCTTTGCATCCTACAAACGGTGCCCTGGTCTGCTTCACATAAGTGAATAGAGCTAGTGTGTGACCTTTCTTGTTTGCTTCTTCCAGCTTGGTGCATTGATTGTTCCAGTATCGTTCTTTGTCTTCTCTGGCTTTTCTTGAAATAAATACTCATAAAAGTACAAGTACCCAAAAAATCTACTTACTTACTAAAATGTGAATACTGGTATTTGTAATGTGTTGCTTCCACCCCTGATGCATAGTGATAACAATTAGTACAATGCAGATAAAATTACATGACATAGTGAAAGTATTATAGAGTCAACTGATGTTGATAATGTTGAATATGACATTTTAGGGGAAAAAAACCCTGCTTCAATGCAAAACAAAATCTCTCTACTAAGTAATTTTTAAAAATGTAATATTTTTCCAGACTTCCTTTTTCTTGTCTGAACTAGTGTCTTTATTTGTGTGCTGTCTTTGCAGAATGTGAGTTCAGAACAAAGAGGTCGGCTTGAAAATGGGATGATGAAGAGGAGGAGGAGGAGGAGGTCTAGATGGAGGAAAAGTTCAATAACCCTAAAAGAAAATAATTGTCTTTTTTTTCTTAGCTTATAACTGTAAATATGTATGTAAAGCATCACTTTGTGGCTCTCATCATTAAATCAGAGACATACAGAAAAGTCCAACACATTTACAGTGTACATCAGAAGGGTTATAAATGTTTGTTCTGATCATTTATAAATTATTGTCCTTTGTTTTCTTTCTTATTAAATATTATTTGGTTTAAAAAAATGTTTAAAATAAGTTATGGATTATAACAGTCAACATATTTTTTTTTTCTACATAACATGCATACGAATGAATAAAAAATACACTTGTTGTTAGATTTAGTATAAAACAACAGAACAAAAAAACATTTTGTTCTGGACAACATGCTCTTATAAACACAACAAATCTTTGATTTAAAGTTGCATACTGTATGTGAAAAAGCCTGCGGTCAGTTCAGCTCATCTCTTAAAGGTACAAATGTCACAGACACGCATGTTATGTTTCAATGCTGTGATCGTGTTTTGTTCACAGGGGAGCAAACACAAGAAGAAGAACCTGGACTCATGTAAAATGCATGCGACTGAAGACAGATATGCCCACTCTGAGGTGCACTCAGAGCAATATATGTGAAAAGCTTAACTTTTATCTTCCAATATAGATTATTAATGAACAATAAACTGCTCTGTGAAAAATCTGTGTAATATAACGACTAACAAAGTTTACCAGCCTTATGAAAACCCAACAGCTGTGAATATTGGAAGATCATCCTCCAGGGACAAGGTAAAAGTATCAGGTTGTTTATCCTCTGGACCAGAACCAGTGTCCCAAACCTGCCTGTTTACAGTATGTGTCTTTAGAAATGAGAGAAAAGTGACTTTAATGTTTCTTAAAGGAAAAGTTTAAAAGTTTTTTTAATGGAATATTAGTGAAATGAACATAAATCAATATCTGACTTGCAACAGAAACGTAAATCATTACAATTTGAAATATCATGCAACCACTGTGTTTTAATATTTTACACAAACATCACTTTTGCATTAGATGAATATTCATGCACAGATCCATGATTATTACACTGGCCCATCACCAGGAATGAAACATGTAAACACATCATATGTGGCAGAGCGCCTTTCCGATGCTAATGTAAGGCAGTGGAAACATTAAAAACCAATACTTTTTTAACCACTTCCCATTTTATTAATTTCCCATCACTTTGCTTTTTCACCAGATAGTTACTCTGCTTCTTCTTGTTTTATACATTCTGTTTTTACAAAACAACTTCTGAAAACAAACCATGGGCAGAGTCAGTCTTTGTGTAAATGTCCATCTAAAGTGAAAGTGACAGGTGTAAGTGTCAAGTAACAACCTAAACTTCCAAAACAGATCAGAGATTAGAGATTTTTCAAAACAACACTGAGCAGCCGTTAGCTTATAACAACCTGAGCAAGTTCCGCTGCAGATAAGATAGTGACTACCTATAGCTCCAGAGAACACCATATAAAAAAAAAAAATCAGACTGTCTCTTTTAGGTCTACATTTTGGTTTAGGTTATTTATTAAATCATACATTAAAGCTTCTTTGTGCAACATGCAAACACACGATCTTCACTTTGCAAAAAGTAAGTCACTTGCAGTCACATGCTTCCATTTTAGATATGCTTTCATATCAACCATAATAAATAACTTTGTGTTATATTTAGTTATGAGAACACATTACAGTCATTAATACATTAACTGCTTCCTCCTCTGCACACGTCCGCCCTATAGTTCATCTAAATGTTTAATTTTAGAGCAAAAAGATGAACTACACCTAAAAAGAAGAACTGAACTGCTGATTCCTGTGCTTTAAACTATTAAACTCTACATTTTTTAAAGAACTACACATAATGCAGTCATGAATTTGTCTTCCCTCTACACCAGAAAAACAAACATGTTCGAGCCAAGCAGACTGGGGTGGGACTTGTCACACATGCAGCCATCAGTTTTAGACCCATGCTATCTGCCCCCTCCATCTTTGTCTGCGGTTACTAAACCCAGCTACCGTGGTCAGACGGGCTTTATTTTCCATGAACAGTTTATCACACTTCCTGTCCTTCTGCTCTCTGAGCCCCCAGTAAGTCTACCAGGCAGGGAAATCCAAGACGCATACAAATGATACATTACACGGTTCATCATGGGGGTTGGTTGTCTCATACTTTAAGAAAAAAATCATAAAATTGGTTTATAGCTTCTTTCAAAACCTGGTAATAATAATAATAAATAATAAATTTTTAAATTATGAAAGTTAAAATGATGTAATTAGAACAAACAATATTGGCTTTAGTGGTAAGCAAACTTTATTTACCGGTACTTAAAAAATGTGGCGACTGGGAGTTTATTTAAGTTTGATCCGTTTTTAAAAAGTTGCAATAAATAAGTTAGAAAACTGGATTGGAGCATTGGATTTTTGTAAATGTCCATCAAAAGAAGTGTTTTATATTTGTGTGACCTGCAATGTGATTATTTCTCCTCTCTCTGATCGATGAACTGCTTCAACTAGTAAATGTGTGAAAAATCCAGTTAATAGATTTTCATAATTTCTTTATTGTTTAATGGTCTACTTTTTTTGTTGTTGAAAATCTCACATTTTAATGGAATTTGGCTGCATTTTCACTCATTTTTAGTCCACAACCCGACTTTCAGATTTATTGTTCTTTAAATAAATACTTAATACAAATAAACACATGTAAACAGAGTTTATTAGTTATTATTTAGTTACATAGGTGTTGTATTACACTAGGCTGCACCAGTTAGAGATGAGTTGGCAATTCAAAAATGCCAGAAAACTTTAAGAAAATGTGCAGATTTTGTTTTTTATACTCACTGAATTCCAAGTTATTGTACAAGAATCCACACAGTCCTGTGTCTACACTCTTAAAACATGAAATTTGGACATTAATTAAACTGCAAAGTTGTTTGATTTTAATTTAAACACTTGTGACATAAGCTGCTACTCCCATAACACAACTTTGGAACATGCAGGTGGATGGATGGATGGATGGATGGATGGATGGATGGATGGATGGGTAATGGACAGATGGATAATGGATGGTTGAATGCATGGATGGTTGGATGGATGGCTGGACAAATGGATAATGGATGGATGGAAAGATGATTGGATGGATGGATAATGGATGGATGAATGGTTGGATGGATGGATGATAGATGGATAATGGATGGATGAGTGTATGTATGTATGTATGTATGTATGTATGTATGTATGTATGTATGTATGTATGTATGCATGTATGCATGTATGCATGTATGCATGTATGCATGTATGCATGTATGCATGTATGCATGTATGCATGCATGTATGTATGTATGTATGTATGTATGTATGTATGTATGTATGTATGTATGTATGTATGTATGTATGTATGTATGTATGTATGTATGTATGTATGTATGTATGTATGTATGTATGTATGTATGTATGTATGTATGTATGTATGTATGTATGTATGTATGTATGTATGTATGTATGTATGTATGTATGTATGTATGTATGTATGCATGTATGCATGTATGCATGTATGCATGTATGCATGTATGCATGTATGTATGGATAATAGATGGATGATAATGGATGGATGATGGAAGGATGTTGGATGGATAATGAATGGATGGATGGTTGGATGGTTGATTGGCTTGATGATTGATGGTTGGGTGGGTGGATAATGGATGGATGGATGGATGGATGAATGGATAGATGGATGGATGGATGGTTGGAAGTATAATGGATGGATGAATGGATGATGATAGATGGATAGATGGATAATGGATGGATGGATGGTGTTTAATGTGTTTACTGCTTGGTGGGAGAAACAGTTTGCTGGAACTCTTTTGACTGATGATGCCCTCCAGATGGAGGGTGAAACGTTTCTATAAAAAAGAAACTGTCCAGATGACCCGACTGAGAATTATTGGATTCGGTACCTGGATTATTGAGCATACACTTTCTTGGATGGATGGATGGATGGATGGATGGATAGATGGATGGATGGATGGATGAATGGTTGGATGGATAATGGATGGATGGGTAGATGGATGGATGGGTGGATGGATGGATAATGGGTGGATGGATGGATGGATAATAGATGGATGGATGTTGGATGCATGGATAATAGATGGATAATGGGTAAATGGATGGGTGGATGGACGGATGCATGTATGGATGGATGGATGGATGTATAAATGGACAATGGATGGATGGATTGATGGATGGATAATGTATGCATGTACTGTATGTATGTATGTATGTATGTACGTACGTACGTACGCACATACGCACGCACGCACGCACGCACGCACGTACGTACGTATGTGTATATGTACGTATGTACGTACGCACGCACGCACGCACGCACGCACGTACGTACGTATGTGTATATGTACGTATGTACGTATGTATGTATGTATGTACTGTATGTATGTATATGATGGATCAGGGGTCAGTGTTTTAATGAACAGTGATTATCCACTGGTGGCTCACAGCACCAGTTTAAGCAGGTCTTCATGCCTTTGTTTGGGCATGAAAAGGTAAAGAAAAGAAAATGTATTTTTCTGTCAGCCTTATGGGCAACATGTGATTAAATGCAAGAGTATATCCAGTGTGCGTTCAGTTACAGCTGCATACTTCAGTGGAGTCTTTTTGAAACTACTCATTAATTAGATTTTTTATTTTATGTTTGTGTATGAATTAACTGTTGAATCTAAAATAAAACTGTGAAAAGTTTTGATGTTTTAATTAAAATACAGATTAAAGTTACCATACCATACCATAATATTTTATTTATAGAGCACTTAAAACAGCGACAAGG
>JBBPBX010017692.1:27010-46519 GCA_038048925.1 Garcialebias charrua | reverse complement strand
AACCCCGCTCGGACCCCTCTCACAGCAGAGATAAAAGACCGCAGCTCAGTCCCCTCACCCCCCGCTCAGCCCCCTCAGGCATCAACCCCTCTCCGCCCCCTCTCACAGCAGAGAAAAAAGACCGCAGCTCATTTTGAGACCTTTGCCGAGGCATGTGCGATCGGTGGATAAAATCGTCTTCTCATTTAACGATCGGCCGATTTCCGATTTCCTCAAAATAAGGAAATCGGGGCCGATCGATCGGCCGGCCGATTTATCGGTGCATCCCTATCGGTATCGGTATCCGATACCAGCATAATTTAAGTATCGGATATCGGATCCAACCTGCCGATATTTCCGATCCAGCTTCAAAGAGCACTTGTGTTCCATCATATTCTGTGACTGCCGTCTTAACATTATGTGAGTTAAAACCAATGAAGACACTCACAACAGGAAACTCACAAACTTTAACAGTATAGTCTTTATAGTATAGAAAACATTCCAAAATACACATAACTTTATAGTCTCAGTACAAATATTTCATTATACGGATTCACATACCTGAACAGCATCGGATCGGAAAAGTATCGGTATCGGTCGATACCCAGTTCTTAAGTATCGGTATCGGATCGGAAGTGAGAAATGTGGATCGGTGCATCCCTACTTAAGACTTCCAAGGCCGTTTATCCTCCAGTCCAGGCTGTATGCTTGGTTTTCAACTGTCGAGTTATCTCATTTGCCTGAACTCGAAAAATGCTTTTGACACCAACAGAGGACGCTGGACAACTCCACTCATTTAGTCTTTCTTTTATTTTCTCTGATGCTCCATGAGTCACAGGTCGAAAACCAAAAGCATCTCTGTGGTTGCCAAACACTGAGCAGCAAACTGAGGCAAACAAAGGCAAACAGCTGCTGGTACTAATTAAAGCTTACTACCTGAAGGCCAGGTAGCCACACCTACATTTCTGGCACAACATTGCCATCTCCTGTGCAACCAGTGTAACTACTAAAATAAATTAAATCACAGATTGAACAGTAAATGAAACAGAGATAATGATGCAACAAAACATAAACTGTTCATCTTCCTCTATGCCTGGAACACGTATGTCACCTGAATAAGCATAGAGGAGCCTGTCGTAGAAAAACAGGGGATGTTCACCTGATTGTTGAAGGACACTCACCGCAGCTGAGTAGTCATCACGCGTTGAGGCAGATTCTCTCACTGTGCGAGGTACAAGGCTAGCAAAACCACGGCCCGATCGAACCCATCAGTGGTGGGCAACGCTAATCAAAAAATTAGTTCCACAATTTCTAAAACGCTTATTAATTTTTTTAGGTTCACAATTTCAAAAGCACAAATGTCTTATGAAAATTAGGGGAAGCTAATCTAATCCGCTATTTATATTCGACAATTGGTAGCCGGCAGCGTTATGCAATATTTGCACTACACTGCCAACTGAAAAGTAACTAAAATGATCCTAAAAGGATGAAATTACAAAAATCAAAGGATTTATTTAATACTTTACGTACATATATTCTATTCGGCCACGAAATTAACAAAAAAGAGAATGGGCCTCATGCAAGAACCGTTCGTACGTACAGATTTGTTCTTAAACTGTACGTACGAGTGATTTAGGATCATTTGTGGCATTCAACAATGTTTTCGTATCCTAAGATTTTTTTCAGATACGAACAAAATTTACGTGTGGTCCAGAGCTGTCGTATATTTTACGAGCAGTCGAAATGCTGTCATCCAGACGGATTTCCTTCACTAATAACTTCATATTTCGTTATTTAGAAAATATTCTGAGTTTAAAAAGAATTAACCACCTCGGTGACCTCAGCTCCAGAGATCGGAGAGCCCGAACCAAAGTCCCCAGGCTCCGCTTCCTCATTGGAAGACGTGCCAGTAGGATTGAGGAGGTCTTCGAAGTATTCCGCCCACCGACTCACAACATCCCGAGTTGAGGTCAACAGCACGCCATCCCCACCATAAATGGTGTTGGTCGCGTACCGCTTTCCCCCCCTGAGACGCCGGATGGTGGACCAGAATCGCCTCGAAGCCGTACGGAAGTCATTCTCCATGGCCTCTCCGAACTCCTCCCACGCCCGAGTTTTTGCCTCAGCAACCACCCGAGCCGCATGCCGCTTGGACTGTCGGTACCTATCTGCTGCTTCCGGGGTCCCACAGGCCAAAAAGGCCCAATAGGACTCCTTCTTCAGCCTGACAGCATCCCTCACCGCCGGTGTCCACCACCGGGTTCGAGGGTTGCCACCACGACAGGCACCAACAACCTTGCGGCCACAACTCTGATAAGCTGCCTCGACAATAGAGGCGCGGAACATGGCCCACTCGGACTCAATGTCCCCCGCCTCCCTCGGAACGTGTTCAAAGCTCTCCCGGAGGTGGGAGTTAAAGCTCCGTCTTACGGGAGACTCTGCCAGACGTTCCCAGCAGACCCTCACAATACGTTTGGGTCTGCCAGGTCTGACCGGCATCCTCCCCCACCATCGGAGCCAACTCACCACCAGGTAGTGGTCAGTTGACAGCTCCGCCCCTCTCTTCACCCGAGTGTCCAGGACATGCGGCCGCAGATCAGATGAGACGACAACAAAGTCGATCATCGAACTGCGACCTAGGGTGTCCTGGTGCCAAGAGCACATATGTACACCCTTATGCCTGAACATGGTGTTCGTTATGGACAATCCATGACGAGCACAGAAGTCCAACAACAAAACACCACTCGGGTTCAGATCAGGGGGGCCGTTCCTCCCAACCACACCCCTCCAGGTCTCACTGTCATTGCCCACGTGAGCGTTGAAGTCCCCCAGCAGAACAAGGGAGTCCCCAGGAGGCGCACTCTCCAATACCCCCTCCAAGGACTCCAAAAAGGGTGGGTAATCTGCGCTGCCGTTTGGCGCATAGGCACAAACAACAGTCAGAGCCCATCCCCCCACACGTAGGCGAAGGGAGGCTACCCTCTCGTTCACCGGGGTGAACCCCAACGTACAGGCACCAAGATGGGGGGCAACAAGTATGCCCACTCCTGCTCGGCGCCTCTCACCAAGGGCAACTCCAGAGTGGAAGAGTGTCCAACCCCTCTCAAGGAAACTGGTTCCAGAGCCAGAGCCATGCGTTGAGGTGAGTCCAACTATTTCTAGCCGGAACTTCTCAACCTCACACACTAGCTCAGGCTCCTTCCCCACCAGAGAGGTGACATTCCATGTCCCAATGGCCAGCTTCTGTAGCCGAGGATCAGACCGCCAGGGTCCCCGCCCTCGGCCACCACCCATCCCACATTGCACCCGACCCCTTTGGCCCCTCCCATAGGTGGTGAGCCCATGGGAAGGGGGACCCACGTCTCCTCTTCGGGCTGTGCCCGGCCGAGCTCCATGGGTGAAAGCCCGGCCACCAGGCGCTCGCCAACGTGCCCCACCTCCGGGCCTGGCTCCAGAGTGGGGCCCCGGTGACCCGCGTCCGGGCGAGGGAACATTTTGTCCATTTATTGTACTCATCATTGGGGTCTTCGGGCTGCACTTTGTCTGGTCCCTCACCTAGGACCTGTCTGCCTTGGGTGACCCTACTAGGGGCATGAAGCCCCTGACAGCATAGCTCCTAGGATCATTGGGACACTCAAACCCCTCCACCACGGTAAGGTGGCAGCCCAGGGAGGGGTTAAAAAGCTCCGCGGTGGCAGGGCTCCAGGGGTGGATGAGATTCGCCCTGAGTTCCTTAGGGCTCTGGATGTTGTGGGGTTGTGTTGGCTTACGCGACTCTGCAATATTGCGTGGACATCGGGGGCAGTTCCCTTGGATTGGCAGACTGGGGTGGTGGTTCCCCTATTCAAAAAGGGGGACCGTAGGGTGTGTTCCAACTATAGGGGGATCACACTCTTAAGCCTCCCTGGTAAGGTCTATTCAGGGGTTCTGGAGAGGAGGGTCCGTCGGATAGTCGAACCTCGGATTCAGGAGGAGCAGTGTGGTTTTCGTGCTGGTCGTGGAACACTGGACCAGCTCTACACCCTCAACAGGGTCCTGGAGGGCGCGTGGGAGTTTGCCCAACCAGTTTACATGTGCTTTGTGGACTTGGAAAAGGCATTCGACCGCGTCCCTCGGGGGGTTCTGTGGGGGGTACTCCGGGAGTATGGGGTACCAGGCCCATTGATATGGGCTGTTAGGTCCCTGTACGACCGGTGTCAGAGCTTGGTCCGCATTGCCGGCAGTAAGTCAGGCTCGTTTCCAGTGAGAGTTGGACTCCGCCAAGGTTGCCCTTTGTCACCGATTCTGTTCATAACTTTTATGGACAGAATTTCTAGGCGCAGCCAAGGTGTTGAGAGGATCCGTTTTGGTGGCCTTAGAATCGCTTCTCTGTTTTTTGCAGATGATGTGGTCCTATTGGCTTCATCAGATCGTGATCTACAGCTTTCGCTGGAGCGGTTTGCAGCCGAGTGTGATGCGGCCGGGATGAGGATCAGTTCCTCCAAATCCGAGGCCATGGTCTTGAGCCGGAAAAGGGTAGCATGCCCTCTCCGGGTCGGGGATGAGGTCCTGCCCCAAGTGGAGGAGTTTAAGTATCTCGGGGTCTTGTTCACGAATGAGGGAAAACTGGAGCGTGAGATCGATAGGCGGATAGGTGCAGCATCCGCAGTGAAGCGGGCTCTGTACCGGTCTGTCGTGGTGAAGAGAGAGCTGAGTCGAAAGGCAAAGCTCTCAATTTACCGATCGATCTACGTTCCCACCCTCATCTATGGTCATGAGCTTTGGGTTGTGACCGAAAGAACGAGATCTCGGATACAAGCGGCTGAAATGAGTTTTCTCCGCAGGGTGTCTGGACTCTCCCTTAGAGATAGGGTGAGAAGCTCAGTCATCCGGGAGGGACTCGGAGTAGAGCCGCTGCTTCTCCACATCGAGAGGAGCCAGTTGAGGTGGCTCGGGCATCTGGTTAGGATGCCTCCTGGACGCCTCCCTGGGGAGGTGTTCCGGGCATGTCCCACCGGGAGGAGACCCAGAGGAAGACCCAGGACACGCTGGAGGGACTATGTTTCTCGGCTGGCCTGGGAACGCCTTGGGATTCCCCCAGAGGAGCTGCTCCATGTGGCTGGGGAGAGGGAAGTCTGGGCCTCCCTACTTAGGCTGCTACCCCCGCGACCCGACCCCGGATAAGCGGACGAAAATGGATGGATGGATAAAAAAATTAAATGCAACGACACAAATTGGTTAAATTAAAATAAAGCGACTTCAAACCCCGCGCCCCACGCCGACCACCGTGCGCCCCCCGCGCGTGCCCCCGTGCCCCACGTCGACCACCGTGCGCCTCCCGCGCGTGGCGCCCCCCCCCCCGTGCCCCGGGGATGGTCCGTGCGCGCCGCACGTTTGAGTGGGTCCTCGGCTTTATCACAGCTTGAACACGCATGCTGTTGGCACGCGTCTTGCGCAAGGTGCGCATGGCATTTATTTTTCCAACCATCTTGGTAGCGCAGACTTTTCCCTGACCACCTCCTGTCATAGAGCACCGTGCTACGGAGCGACGTTTTCTTGAAGCCATTTTCAGATCAAACCATTTATTCTTGATTTCTGATACTGTACGACCCACGGGAGACACAACATGCATTAATATTAATATGAAGTTAACTGTAGTTTCGAGACATTTTAAAATGCTTTTGTTCAAAAACACATCCGACACTTGCAGGGGGGGGGTAGTAGTGCACGACAGCGCGACTGAGAGCAGAACTTCAATCTCCGAACGTGTAAAGTTCTTCTTTTTACTTCTCAATTTTGAATGAATGGACACTTCCTGCGCTCTGAGGTAGGAAACGTAGCCTTATATGGTGTTTTGAGGGGTGGAAATTATGTAAATGACCTCTCCGCATGCACGAGCAGGTGAATAGAACAGGTGGAATTCATCATATTTACGCAGCTCATATACACACTTTTCCTGAGGATAGAAGAGTTTGTTGAATCTGACGTGGCATGTTCGTACGAACGCTTCGTACGAACAAAAGTAGGAGAAATTTAGGATAAAAATACGAACATGTTCTTGCATGAGGCCCAATGATCTTTTAATCCCTAAAACCACTTTTAAATCTCAAATACACGGGTGTGTCGCCACCGCATTTATACATAAAAGTAACCCAAATACATAAAACTAACGACTCACCGTCGAGTGGTCGACACAAAACACACAATAAAATCCTCCGGCCGCGTTAATTTGGCTTGAAACAGCGGGGTTCTCTGCGGATTTATCCATTAGTAACCCAGCACAACCAGCTGGACACAGAGTTAGCGTCCAGTTCACCTCTGACCCGGAAGATGTCAAGATTCTATAGGTAGTCAACAGATTTAATGAAAAGTAACTAAAATACATAAAACTAACGACTCACCGTCGAATGGTCGACACAAAACACACAATAAAATCCTCCGGCCGCGTTAATTTGGCTTGAAACAGCGGGGTTCTCTGCGGATTTATCCAAGAACCCAGCACAAACAGCTAGCCACAGAATTAGCCCCCGAGTTCACCTCTGACCCGGAAGATGTCAAGATGGAATAGTCCATTTTTAGTAGGGGGATAAAGAAATCGACCGGTTTTTGAATTGCGTATTTAATGATCGTTTTCATCGTAACTATAATTATTTTTATGTTAAATGTACATTAACAAGCAGGATCAATGTTAGGGATGTAGGTGACTGGCCGGGGTACGACGGGACCGGTGCCCTTGCTGATTGGGATCCCCAGGCAACGGTATCATTTGCCTACATGGTAGATTTGAGTCTGTTCTCCGCTCTACTACCTCCCCCTCCAACCCTCCCTCCTCTCTGCTCTTTACGATGGGGAAAAAGGTAAAACAAGCTGCTACGGAGCCAGTATAAGAGCTTGTAAATAAGTTTATTGGTTTTTACTGATAGATAATTAGTTATTAGCAGTACTGCATTTTAAATAAAAATAGCACAAATCCGCTTATGAATTATAAAAGTTAGTCAAACCACAAAAACGCTGACAAAAAGTTTAGGTCCACTGTAAGCGGATTAGCGCTCTCTAGCAGTCTGTGCCCACCTTTGGAACCCATTTAGGTTCTCTCAAAGAGTAGACCCTCTCAGTTGTTGCACCTTTTTGAACATCCATCTTTGTATTGATTTTCTGTGAAAAATCAAGTAAGATAAGATGGTTCTTATTTTACTGTGTGCATATAAATCATTACTTTTAATGTAGCATTGAGTAAATTAAACTAACCAGCCTCCAGGTTTATGTGTTTCACTGTGTATAATATGTCTTATATTCATAGGAACCTTTTTCTTCAGGCATTACCCTCAATGAAATATGTAAAGTTAAATGCCCACTGGCAATGCTAACTTTAAAAGACTTATATTCAAACAACAGTTACTAACTAACCCACGCCTGAATCTTGTTTAATCACACAAACACTTATAAAAGTGATCTGACTTAAATGCAAGGTTTCACTGTAAAATGTTCCCAGGATGCTGCTTCATCATGCCTTAAAAAGATGTTTTGCAGTTTCAGTAAAACTGTTTTTTCTGTATTCGACAGTTAACAGGAGAGAAGAAGGTCTTTCAGATTGTTATTTTAAATAATTTGTATTTAAAATAACTGGAGAGTTTGTGTGCACAGCATAACATGAAAGATGTTACTTTAAATAAAAATCAGTGATTTTTATTAATTTGTCGACCTGTGACATGTTCAAATATGTTCTGCTATCTTTGTTTTAAGTTTTGTGAAAATCAAGACAAAAGATGATTCTTGTTTGTTATTTTAAACTTTGTGTTTAAAATAAATTGGAAAGCTTGTATGAACAGAATTACATTAAAAGGGTTAATTTTAAATAAAATGCAGACATGTCTGCATTAATTCTGTGTAAACGTTCTGCTATCTTTTATCACAGCAGATGTTCAAAGCTTATTACTAACTAATAGATGGCTGTAATCATTCTTTCTGGCCGCTAGTGCTCTGTGGCAAAATGGCGGCGCCCTGTTGACATCCTGTTGTTAGGTTACGAGTAGCATCTAACAAAATCGGATTTAAAACAACTTTTGGAAAGAGTTTGAGCCTGTGTATGACAATCGCTTGAACCACGTTCTTATAAGAGCACAAATCGATGTGGTCAGACAGTTTAGAATAGGTTCTGTGATTTTTAAACTTTTAAAGAAAAAGGTCGGTACCATAAACGAGTTGTAGCTTCCGTTGTCACGTGACCGCAGGTCACATGGCGATCGGTGGTTTTTACAACAACTGCGTTAAAAGCATCATTTAAAATCTCAAAAACACAGCGATTAAACAGGTTTTTAAAGATATTAATGGACAAGTAAGCATGAAACTTGTCACAACTGCGTAACTGAAGTGAAACCTGACGACAAGAGTGGGTGGTCCCTCCGGCGTGCGTCAACACTTTCAGCGTAACCGACTAATCACAGCAAAGACAAAACTTGTAGTTCTTAACCCAAGCACTCATGGGTAATGTAGTCTTATTACCTTCGACCAAACCACAACAAAAGACATGCGGCTTCCAAGATGGATGCAAGCTAGCTGTTAGCTTCACCTTCTTGGACTCTTTACATCTCAATAAAAACTCTTCTGCACATCGCAAAAATCTGAAACGTATGGCGACAACATTTAACAGGTCCACTGAGCTTCCTCAGTAAGAAACAGCAACTTTAATCGTTGAAACAACAAACGGACTTCGATCAGAGCCGAGTCCACCTTATCAGAACCGAGCCGGCACAGAACCGCCTCAACCACAGCTGATAACAAGTTTCAACGCAGGATAAAGTGTCCTATTTCTGTCTAAAATGTAAACTACCACACACAAGATCTCTGCATACGTGGGTAATGTAGTCTTATTACCTTCGACAAAACCACAACAAAAGACATGCGGCTTCCAAGCTTTTAAAATGACTCGGAGGTCATATAACGATGAGAATACTCCAGCATGTGAATACGTAATCTGGACCCAGTTTCACCCGAACCACATACACATCACATACAGCGTGACAAATCTTCATCAAAAGCATTAACTAGCGTTTTAAAAGTTGACCACAGACAATTTCCCAGCCTCAAATGACACAACCAGCAGCTAATGCAACGTTTTGAACACTTTTCCAGCCAAAAGAAATAATCTGTCAGAGTCTAAAAATTGGACAACATACGCAAACATGTTATGAGCACAGAAATATTAATTTAAATCTTTCAGAGACCGGAACGAGCCACCAATTGTAATAAAATAGATCAATTGATCAGTTTGCTGACTTATCTATCATCTAGATGATAGATTTGAGTAGATTTGATCTGACACAAACTTACAATCAATAATTCACGGGTTCTCACTTTTTCAGATTAATATTCAATAAATCTGTGACTGTGAATGTAATTGACAGGAAATGTTATTATGTTGACCCACCATAGGTAGAGTCATTTAATAACAAATCATCAAATTACAATCAAACATATTTACATTTATTGAATATTAATCTGAAAAAGTGAGAACCCGTGAATTATTGATGGTAAGTTTGTTTCCAAAAGATAATGACACTGATATTGGCTGGTATCCAAGGCGTCTCCATCTACCTGGACGACGTGGTGGTGCATGCACCATCTACTGCACTGCATGATGCTCGCCTAGAGCAGGTCTTTCAGCGTTTTCAACGACATGGGGTCACGCTGAACCCTCAGAAGTGCATGTTTGGGGCTGACGATGTTGAGTTTCTGGATGACAGGGTCTCGAAAGACGACATTGCCCCAATTTTGTCCCACACTGAAGCATCATGTCCCTGCCAGACCCACAATCACCATCCCAGCTGTCTTCCTTCCTGGGAATGGCGTCCTACTACCTCAGATTCATGCCACACTACTCAGACTCGACGGCCCCTCTGCGCCGGTTGCTCCGGAAGGACATCACGTGGGACTGGACACCAGCATGCCACGATGCTGTGCAGATCATCAAACAACAGCTCACGTCCCCACGCACGCTAACTTATTTCAGCTTGACCTTGGTCACCTGTGATGCTTCTGGGGTGGCGCTAGGCGCTGTGCTCTTCCAGAACGCCCTGTCACTTTTGCCTCGCGTGCGCTTACTCCAGCAGAGCAAAAATATTCGGTGGGGGAGAGGAAGGCCCTAGCCTACCTGTGGGCATGTGAACGCTGGCATGTCTATCTCTATGGCAGACCGTTCACCATCCGTACAGACCACCAGGCACTAACAGCACTGTTGGCGACCCAAGGCTCTGGGCATAGGCCCATGAGACTCCTGAGGCGGGCTGACAGGCTAAATCAGTATAATTTCAGCCTGGAGTTTATGCCTGGGCGGGCCAACACGGTGGCCGATCTCCTGTCTAGAGCTATGTCAGTGACGAAGGAGACGGGCGGAGCAACATCAGACACAGAGAACGATGAAGATTGGGTTCAAGTCCTGCATGGACCCCTCAGTTCAATAGTTACCCTGACAAAGCTGCAGTAGGCCTCAGTTGCAGATGATACACTCACAGTGCTCCGTACCTATGCGCAGGAAGGCTGGCCTGCCCAAGTGGATGACAGGGTGCTTCCCTACTACCGTTTCTGCAACAAACTCTCCTGCTGGGGGGCGGTGTGCCTAGCTCGTGGTCACCGGGCAGTCATTCCAGAAACCCTCAGGGCCAAGGTACTGCATATGGCGCACGAGGGGCACCTGGGGGTGGTCAAGGTGAAGCAGCGCTGCCATGATATAGTGTGGTGGCCCTGTATAGACTCTGATGTTGAGGAGCTGGTGCGTAAAGGCTGAAATATACCTGAGCGTACATGCAGTACGCCTCTGTACCACGTACGTACGCTAAGGCAAAAGCATAGCCCCGCGCAGCCCCTCAGGGCACGAACGCGCAAAGCTTTTTTTTTACGACCGCGCACGCTTGCGAGGTGTCTGACCATAAACTTCCCCAGCGCCGGACAGTTTTGTATGTTACACAAATGAATTAAATGCCTCTTCTTTATCGCTGATAGGACCTTTTCTTTTGTTTTTTTGCCTAAAGTCAAGTAATCGCTTCTTCCTCCGTTCACTCATGACTGAAATGAATGAATTCAGGTCCTACCTGGGTGCGCGAGGCTTTATATTCCCGGGCGGGCTGCAAGAAAAGCGCTCCCTGTTATTATTTTTATTTCTGAGAGAACTTTTTATAACATATAAAGTAGAAACACCGCAGCAGAACACCGCAGAAGAACACCGCAACCGGCTGCTCATAGAGTGAGCTGACGAGCTGACGAGCTGTCAATCATTTCAGTAGGCGTGTCAGCAAGTGACCAATCAGCGACCTCAGTTTGTCCCCCTCTGCTCGCAGCTGCTCGGGGCTGCTCACATGACAACCAGGATTTGGAGCGAAAACGCGAGCATTTGAAAAGCGTAGCTTCTGAAGCTATATCAGCGAAACGCATGCGCACAAAATGCGCGCATAGAGTGGCGTATTCCTGGACGCTCAGGTATATTTCAGCCTTAACTGTGCCTGCTGCCTTTTGAGTGGGAAAACTGGCCAGCCTGCCACAGCCCCTCTCACCCCGACCCCTTGGCCACCTTCACCTTCGGAACATATTCAGTTCGACATCTGTGGGGAACTTCATGGGACACCTGCTCACGCCCGCTACCTGCTGGTTGTTCATGATCTTCACTCGAAGTGGCCTGAGGTTTGCCAACTGAGCTCTATCACTGCACACACCATCATAGACTGCCTGGACAACCTGTTTGGACACTGGGGCCTTCCCAGTGTTGTTACAATGGATAATGGGGCCCAGTTCACCTCAGCAGAGTTCACGGAGTTCCTCACACTACGCTCCATCAGGTACATCAGGACAGCAGTTTATCACCCAGAGAGCAATGGTGGTGTGGAAAGACCCAATAAAACTCTGAAAAATGGACTCAGAGCCTGTCTAGAGGATGGGAGAACTTTCAGCAACGCTCTCAACCAAACCCTCTTGACCATCCGGACATCCAAGCATTCCACCACAGGAGTTTCACCGGCGATGTTAATGATCAACTGAAGCAACCCCCGGACTGTCTGAGAGCTTAGCCAGCTCCTGCACGTGGGAGCCCAGAGCTCCAGAAAGCCAGAGCTCAGGTGAAAGGTTCGCAGGCCCGGATGGAAGAGAGGTTTGATGCCACGCACCGAGTGCAGACCCCCTCACTGGCTGCAGGGGATTGGGTCAGGATCAAACGGCTTCATCAGAGAAATAAACTGAAATCATTCTGGTCAGAGCCACTGCGGGTGATTAAGCAATTGGGGCGGCCACATACAGACTGGAAAATGGGAGTCGTTGGCACGCAAATCGTCTGCACAGGGTCATCGCCCCACCCAGTGGTGTAGTCTACATTTTTGTAGTGGGTATACTGTGCTTAGAGACAAAAACCTGTCCGGAGGACCTACCGGTACTTAATTTTTCCTTTTTCTACCTAGATTACTGAGATGAATCAGGACATTTAGAGACAAAAATGCAATGTAGTGCAATGTAATTGACAATTTATTTTGAATTTTAAGCATATTTAACATTGCAAAATGTCTGTGATGCTTACATTTTAATAAATGCACAACAAACCTGAGCCTGATGACTGGATCTTGAAGGAGGCCCACTCCTCCGATATGGAGACCCTCTTTTCAGTCAGGACACCAGTTGACGTTATGGTACTGCAAACAGCACATCCTGCAGGAAGTAAATAAAAATTGTCATAATTGTATATTTTTTAATATTTCCTGATACCAGTAATAATACTAGAATCTACTGATTCACTAGACTGTAAGCATGTGTCGACAATTACATTCATTATTACCTTTCATTATTACTTGCATACACTTTTGCATTATGACCAACTAAAACGTGAAAATGAAATGATCACACACACACACACATATATGTATATATAATTTCTCATGTAATATACTGTACTAAACTTTTGAAAGATATGATTATCAGACTATTTTAAAATTATCAAGTCATAATATGTTAATGTTGGAAATATATCAATTAAACCTTATATACAAATTGGTTCCCATATTTTTTTATATTTACCTAATTTTTTGTTCCTCCATTCCAACCAGGGATGTCTGTTTTTAAATTCCCGAGCCTGACTTTCACTCCACAAGGCTGGCCAATTTGGATCTAAAAATGAAACAAGGAGTTTTAAAACAGAGTAAAAAGCATAGCATTTTGTTGATTATTGGAGTGACAGACTTTGTCACAAACAAATCATTTTTATATTCACATATTTATTTATATGAAATGTTACTGTAAAATTCTGGACAGTAACCGTGTTTCCATCAAGGTTTCTTGATGCGCATTTTGGAGTTTGGCATCAGAAAAGGTCGATAAAAACATGCATTTACTTGCTGCTTGAGCTAGCTTCAGCTAACTTGTACTAGCCGACACTTACCTGGGGAAATGCAGATATCAACCTCATTATGGCTGGTTTCGGCCGTCGAACTGGTAGGTTCTTCTAATGTTTAAGCATATTTAACATTGCAAAATGTCTGTGATGTCCTCCGAGAACGTCAGGACAGCAGTTTATCACCCAGAGAGCAATGGTGGTGTGGAAAGACCCAATAAAACTCTGAAAAATGGACTCAGAGCCTGTCTAGAGGATGGGAGAACTTTCAGCAACGCTCTCAACCAAACCCTCTTGACCATCCGGGCATCCAAGCATTCCACCACAGGAGTTTCACCGGCGATGTTAATGATCAACAGAAACATAGCTTCGGGTTCAGCTGGTTTATAAAAACATTCAAAAAGTGTAGCTTGTTTCCTTTTCATTTTGAGTCTGTCGTCGTTAGCGTACTTAGCGAAAATGCTCTACACCGTCCGTCTGTCGCCCGCCTGCATCCCGAGCAGCCAATCATAAAGGAGCTTCTTAAGAAACCAATCACAGAGCAGAGAACTATGGTAGTGAGCTCAGCTCAGCCAATGGCTGTGAGCCTCACGTACAACAGAGGAACACGAAACCATGGCAACCGCGAGAGTTGCGGCGCAGTGAAGAGTCCTTATGAGCAGCGAACATAATCTATCTTTATGCAACGCGTGTTTGTTGTCACATTACGTATCATTTGGCACATTTAAGTGGTTATACGGAAATCCCCAAGCTTTTCTAGTGGGTATACGGCGTATACCTGCGTATCACGTAGACTACACCACTGGCCCCACCAGTATCTGCTTCACCGCTGGCCCCAGCAACGGTACTGGGTTGGCAGCCTAGGCCAATGACTATTCGGGTGGGGGATACTCCACCAGCTTTGCCCGACTCCACTCAGCAGCCAGCACGGCCCCAGAGACTGAGGGTCCCGCCTGTCTGGCTTGGGGACTATGTGACAGGGTGATTGTGTTACTAAAGATCTATTAATCTGCGTTTTATTGAGTCCAGTTTAATCTGTTATTCTTTGCATAGTATTATGTTTTCAAGGGGATGAAGGGGGGAAATGTTGAGTTCAGAAACCATAGTGTTTAGTGTGTTTGTTGGGCCTGTAATGTTGTGCACTGTTTGTTACGAGATGTTACTATGCCTTTAAGAGATGCTTTACGGCATGGGTAAATGTGAGGGTGGGGATAGTTTTGAGTTCAGTAAAGTTTGGTGCATCGAAGCGACACGGTGTGGTTATTGAGTCTCCGCGGACGTTACACTCTTACCAACAAACATTCCAGGCTCAACACGGGACCAGAAACAGAACTTTGTTGCTGTGAGTGTTGCGGTGTGGAGGTTAGCACACAGCATGGCATTTCGAAGCTAACTACAGTAGTAGAGATGCTAAATCATGAAGAAAAACAGTTCCAACACACACACGGTTATATTTTGTTTACCGGACAAAAAGTGATCGGAGCAAGACGTCTTCGAGGACAGATCTCTAGCCAGACTCAACGATGTTCTGCAATGAATTCCTCTGATGGAGGTCTTCACATTTCCTTATTTTTGGGATAAAGTGAAAACTGCCCAAACGTCAACCCGGTTGTAACATCCTCTAACCCAGCACGAAACAACCAAGAAAAAAAAAACTCGAGAAAATTAACTACTGGTAAACTGCACTGTATCTGTACCTGCTGCTAGAGGAAGGGTTTAATGATGGAGGACGCACCGGAAATGCCCCTGATGTTACGTCACATGGGAACTATGTATTCAAAGAGCAATGAGTGTGGGGTTCAAGTTATAAAGTCAGAGATAAGATACACACATACCTATGTAGATTGACAAATCACACCTTACACATTAACAGTAGGGGGTTTCTTAGGGTCTTTGTTAATCTAATTCACAGATGAGGCTCCTCTGTTCCCATCAGGTGTAAAAACTGGCTGGGAATCAGCCTTAAAGCTACATTATATGTTTTTGAAAGTTGAAATCTGAGACCACCTCCCCTGTGAAGAGAAGGTTTTTCTCTTTTAATATAAAGAGCTTCCTTCACTTCCTTCATCTCAAACCATCTGTGTTCTTGGTCCAAAATGTGCACATTCTGGTCCTCAATTGTGTCCCTTGTCCGTGAGGTGGAGGTGAACAGCTGAGTTTTGTCCAAAGGAGGTGGCTCTCCTGTGTTGAGCCATGCGTCTGTGAAGAGGCTGTATAGTTTCTCCAATGTAGAGGTCTGGACAGTCCTCGCTGCACTGGACCGCATACACTACACCCCTCTGTTTGTGTATGGGTGTTTAGTCCTTAGGGTGGACCAGCCTCTGTCTGAGAGTCCTGCTGGGTTTGAAATGTACTGGGATGTTGTGTTTGTTGAAAATCCTTCTGAAATTCTCCGATACTCCCGCAACAGAAGGGATGACAATTTTTTTTGTCTGTTCTCCTTTTTCTGTTTATTAGTGTGTTTTGTATATTTCCTCGCTGATTTGACAAAAGCCCAGTTAGGATATCCACGTTTGGAGAGCTTCTTGGATATGTTTCTGTTCCTTTTCCTTCTTGTCTGTCTTCGTGGGGACGTATTCGGCCCTATGCTGTAAAGTTCTTATGACAGAAAGTTGGTGTTCCAGTGGATGGTGATGGTGAAACAGAAGATACTGATCTGTGTGGGTTGGTTTTCTGTAAACTTCAATGTTGAGGCTGTCTTCTCTATCCATCTGAACCAAACGGTCCAAAAAAGGCAATAGCCTCTGGACATAAACAAAAAAAAACAGTTTTGTTAAAACCCTTTCCTGCATGTTAAAAATGCATCAAAATTTAGAAATGAATGAATTTTAAATCCATTTTTCACATCTAGGAAGCAACTGTGAACCCATAAATTGAGCTTTGAGCGTAGCTGTTTTATTAATGTTAGTGAAAACTTGCTCACAGGTAGGTAGTCCCAAACATGGACATTTTTGCAGCCAGTGCTGTCAGTTTAGGATAGTAGTAGAGATACTTGTAAAATGTTTCCAAGCCCACAGAGGCAAATTTGTCCTTCAATTCTACATCACACTGCAAATAAATGATTTCAACAT
The DNA here is from genome assembly GCA_038048925.1 of Garcialebias charrua. NCBI lineage: Eukaryota > Metazoa > Chordata > Actinopteri > Cyprinodontiformes > Rivulidae > Garcialebias > Garcialebias charrua. The sequence continues at coordinate 30,127 of JBBPBX010017692.1, read as the reverse complement.
GTCAACAGCACATCAGAAGCTCTGATGGTGAGAGAAAAACTGCAAATTCTGTCTCGAGTTTGCCTTTGTGGCGGTGCTGACACGACTGTGGCTTCGTGCACTCGGCCCATCTTGTGTGCGTAATTTCAATCATGTGCCCTGTCAATAAAGATATATTCTATTCTTCTAAAGACCTGAAATCGTTTCTCAAACTCCCTCACAACCCTGAAATCTTGTTTTTGTGCTGTTTCACATCAGGATGAACACTTGCTGCGCACATGAAGACAGGGAAAAAGAGCAGAGCCTCAGTTTGCTATCTGCTGTACTAAAACACACCGCCCCTGGGTCCTAGAGGCAGCCGGTTTGAGTAGGACAACATAGGAACTGACTAAAACACAGCGTCTCTATAGCGGACAACATAGGAACTGCAGATTTTTAAGAAAATAGCGTTTATTCTTTTTTTTAAATAATTTAGATTCATCTGCGGGCCGACGAAAACCCCCTGGCGAGCCGGATGCGGCCCGCGGGCCGGGTCTTTGACACCCCTGTTTTAAAGCATACTTGCCTTTTTATGTTTGAGTTAATGAATGGAAGGTCTGAAATCATTATATTGTTGCAAAGTGTCTGTTCTATGTCTAACCAGGGTTCAACTAGTGGTGTATGTTTTATCCATCTTGAGATGTATTCTAGCCTGTTGGCTAGAAAGTAATAATAAAAGTTGGGTAGTTCTAGTCCTCCTTTATCTTTGGTCTTTTGTAGTGTTTTTAATCTAATACATGGGGGTTTGTCTTTCCAGAGGAATTTAGAGATGGAGGAGTCCAGGGATCTAAACCAGTCAGATGATGGTTTATTTGGGATCATTGAGAATAAATAGTTTATTTTAGGAAAAAACATCATTTTTATTGAAGCAATTCTTCCCATAAGAGATAAGGGTAGAGATTTCCATCTAGCAAGATTATCCTCAATTTTTTTTAAAGTGGGATGTGGTTTAGTTTTGTTAAATCTGTCAAGTTATGAGAAACTTTGATACCCAAGTATATAATATTCCCTGACTGCAGTTGTGTAGCAAGTGAATTGTTGAGAAAGCAATTAATTGGTAGAACTGTGGATTTCAGCCAATTTATAGAGTGATCTGAAACTCTTAAAAAAGAGTTTATTAATCCAATAACCTGAGAGAGAGAGGTTTGTGAATGCTGGAGGAATAACAACACATAATCGGCATATAGACTGATTTTGTGCTCTATGTTCTTGCATTTTATGCCTTTAATTTCTGTAGTTTGCCTGATTGCTGCGGCTAGCGGTTCGATGAAAATACCAAACAGTGAGGGGGAGAGTGGACATCCCTGCCTGGTGCCCCTTTGCAAAAGAAAGCTAGCAGATATTTGATTATTTGTCCTAATGTATGCTGATGGGGAACTGTATAATATTTTTAACCAGTTCATGAAATAGTTTCCAAAACCAAATTTATGCAAGGCTGCGAATAAAAATTTCTAGTTAATTCTAACAAAGGCTTTTTCTGCATCTAGAGAGAATATTGCAGTTTCAATGTTTTTATTGTAAAAAATAATCTATTAAATTGAATAATCTGCGTGAATTTGTGGATTAATGCCTCCCTTTTATAAAACCAGTTTGGTCAGGATGTATTAAAAGAGGAGTTACCTTTTCCATTGACAAGATTTTATCTACAAAGTGACAAGGTCCAGGGGAGCCAGTTGCCCATCATAGACACACTCTGGGGGTTACGTGATGGATTCCTGGGGCGAGTGGAAGGTCATGTGTCTGTCAGTCCTGTCTGTGGAGGATGTCGAAGATATTTATATAATTGGATTTATGGTGGCAGAAGCTTTACTGTTTGGCTTATGTGGAGCACTGTTCTATCGGAAATTAAGGAAGACTTCAGTGGCGATTAATGCCATGTCAAAGCTTCCGAGTCAGAGTGAGAGTTTGATCCGTGTTGTGGTCTCAATAAAGCAGCTGCTTTACAAGCTTAACCGGAAGGTGGAGGCGATTTCTGAGAATCGCAGGCCACCGGCAGGGTTTGGGACTCGTCAGAGTGGTGGAATCAATCTGGATGAGGATTCAGAGCAATGGATCAGTGGAAGGATTCCCACAATTGAACCATATTGGATTGGATTGTCCAGATGGACATTCAAGGCCGTAGGAAAAGTAAACGGTCTGCCTGAATGAAATCAACTATCAAGCTTATCTAATCTGACTTCCCAAACAGCCTTGGAAATGGGCTAACTATCAAATTGCTCCTGGATCACGAGTAACCGAGAACAACTGCATCTATCGCACCCCCCCCTCCCCGGAGAACTTTCTGTGAACGCTTATCAGGAATGCTGGCTGGAAACATCACAGAACTATTGCTGATCTGAACAAGGCTCATGGACTAAATCACACCGCCTGGACCGCATATGTAATTGTCTTAACTGTGCTTGCTGGTAGAGTTTTTTGATTTCTCATATTGTGTCCTAATGGACAAGATGTGAAAGATCTTTTTGTAATACCACCATCCACCCTCATGGTTCTTCTCCCTTTTCATATCTAAGATTGTCTTTCTGATAAGGAAAGAGATGGCCGCGCTGACAACCAGCTGCAACTTTGTACACTTAGTCCAGCTTTCGGATGACTGTGCGTACATGTTTCTGTTGTACCTTGGTTGCAATGTCAATAAAGATATTCTGATTCTGATAACGGGTTAGGTTTTGGGGCTTTGGAAGGCAACTTCCACTGGGGATGTGTGTATATGTTTGGATATGTTTTTATTTTCTCATGAACAGATAACTTTATATTTACTGATTTACTACCAACAGCTCACTTATGTCTGGGCATAATGTGTCACGTCTGACTATATGTTGGAGCAGGGTGTTAACTGTCTAACAGTTTTTTATTGTTCTTCACAGGGACTCGACTTTGCCAGTTTCACCGGCTTCATGTTTCTCGGCATATGCCTCGTCCTTCTCACCTCATTTCCATTCCTGCGGCTGCTCTACTGGAACAAAAAACTTTACAACAAAGAGTCCATTGAAATTGTTGGTAAGGAAGTGTTTGAGCATATGCAGTATTCATACATGTTTTAAACATGCATACATCCATGCATACTGTGTGTATATATATATATATATATATATATAT
>JBBPBX010017692.1:0-26989 GCA_038048925.1 Garcialebias charrua | reverse complement strand
ATATATATATGGGGGCATATACGGTGGGGGCACAGAGAGACTAAAGAAGGTTGGCCTGTGATCCGAAGTTTGACGGTTTGACTCCCTGGACCGACAACATCAAAATGTGGGTGAAAAAAGGGGGAACACACACACCTGTCTCCGCCCTCATTTGCCCCACTCTGGGCCCTTGGGAAAGGCACTTAATCCTCATCATCTGCTCCCCTGAGCACCGTAGATGGCAGCCCTCTGCTCCACTCAGAGAACTGTAGCAGCTCGATGGTCTTTGGTTGAGTCAGGAAGGGCATACCGTGTAAAAAACAAATGTTAAGTCTATGTGTGACCCCTGACAAAGGGAGAAGCTGAAAGTAAAAAAGACAGTGTGTGTGTGTGTGTGTGTGTGTGTGTGTGTGTGTGTGTGTGTGTGTGTGTGTGTGTATGTGTGTGTGTGTGTGTGTGTGTGTGCATAGTGTAAACATATAAGTACACAGAACAAAAATATAAATGAAACACTTTTGGTTTTGCTCCCATTTTTCTTGAGCTACAGTCAAAGATCTAACTTTCTAAAAACACAATAGTCATTTTCTCTAAAAATTTGCCCGCAAATGTATGTACATTTGTGTTAGTGAGTACTTCTTTTCAGATATTATCCCTCCACGTCACAGTTGTGGCATACCAAGATATTGATTGAACAGCATGATTAGTGTACAGGTGTACCTTAGGCTGTCCACAATGAAAGGCCTACAAAGATTGAGAGAAAAAAGGCCTTTTGTGTACAAAAAAGATTTTTGAGTTCAGCTCGTGAAAAATGGGAGCAGAGTGTTTGACTTTGACATCACAAGTACTGAGTGTATATTTTTAGACTACTCGAGTAATCGACAGATTGATTACCTCTATCGAGTTTTTTTTATTTCTAGTCGAGTAGTCGTAGTGACGTCAACACGTTGCAGTTACAGAACGGAAAATGAAACAACTTCCTGTTTGGAGCGCGTTGCGAACCGATGTTACACCATATTTTGTGACCACCATATATTGTGACCGTAGGGGGGGGTTTGCATGAACTGTTGCAAGTCACAGAATATGGTGCAACACCGGGTCCAATGATCGAACCAGAACCAGCTTCCTCGGACGTTGTTTCACAAATAAAAGGCCAAAAATAATAATAATAATAATAATAATGAATTCAATTTATACCACACTTTTCATTAATAAAAATCTCAAAGTGCAAAATACAAATCTCTAAACCTACAAATATCTATTAACATATTAATCTCTAAACCTAATATGCAACACCACAGGCGGTGGTGCGGGGTGGTCAACCGCCCCACTGTTTTAAGTTTTGTTTTTGATGTGACACACTTTTTTTTTTCACTTTTGCAGCTAATAATAATAACTAACAGTTTGGGGTTTCCTGCGACTTATTTGCTGTAAGATAAATGGTAGGAGCCCATTATATGCTCCCAATGTTTTGTTGGTCTTTTTTTGTAAATATTAAATTACTTTTTTTGCGGTTTCCATCCATCCATCCATCCATCCATCCATTTTCGTCCGCTTATCCGGGGTCGGGTCGCGGGGGTAGCAGCCTAAGTAGGGAGGCCCAGACTTCCCTCTCCCCAGCCACTTGGAGCAGCTCCTCTGGGGGAATCCCAAGGCGTTCCCAGGCCAGCCGAGAAACATAGTCCCTCCAGCGTGTCCTGGGTCTTCCTCTGGGTCTCCTCCCGGTGGGACATGCCCGGAACACCTCACCAGGGAGGCGTCCAGGAGGCATCCTAACCAGATGCCCGAGCCACCTCAACTGGCTCCTCTCGATGTGGAGAAGCAGCGGCTCTACTCCGAGTCCCTCCCGGATGACTGAGCTTCTCACCCTATCTCTAAGGGAGAGTCCAGACACCCTGCGGAGAAAACTCATTTCAGCCGCTTGTATCCGAGATCTCGTTCTTTCGGTCACAACCCAAAGCTCATGACCATAGATGAGGGTGGGAACGTAGATCGATCGGTAAATTGAGAGCTTTGCCTTTTGACTCAGCTCTCTCTTCACCACGACAGACCGGTACAGCGCCCGCTTCACTGCGGATGCTGCACCTATCCGCCTATCGATCTCACGCTCCAGTTTTCCCTCATTCGTGAACAAGACCCTGAGATACTTAAACTCCTCCAATTGGGGCAGGACCTCCTCCCCGACCCGGAGAGGGCATGCTACCCTTTTCCGGCTCAAGACCATGGCCTCGGATTTGGAGGAACTGATCCTCATCCCGGCCGCATCACACTCGGCTGCAAACCGCTCCAGCGAAAGCTGTAGATCACGATCTGATGAAGCCAATAGGACCATATCATCTGCAAAAAACAGAGAAGCGATTCTAAGGCCACCAAAATGGATCCTCTCAACACCTTGGCTGCGCCTAGAAATTCTGTCCATAAAAGTTATGAACAGAATCGGTGACAAAGGGCAACCTTGGCGGAGTCCAACTCTCACTGGAAACGAGCCTGACTTACTGCCGGCAATGCGGACCAAGCTCTGACACCGGTCGTACAGGTGTAGTGGACATGACCATGTTCACTTTATTACATCTGTGTACTTTTGAACTGTTCCAGAGATGATCTTTACTGACCTCTCAGTAAAGCAAGACATTTATCACAAAATCATTCCATTAGTTGTAATCAGAATATAGTCACCAAAAGAGACTATTTCTACCTTTGATTTTATTCTAATGTAATCAAAAGAATAACTTTTGTCATTTTCATGATATATGTTATATGCTGTTATACTAAATATGTGTAACATCTAGTATTTATGTCTGTTGTGTTGAATTTAAGTGTGCTGACGTTTTAAATTGAAAGAAAGTGAAATCATGTCAATCAAGTGTAATGGTGTTAATTTAGTTGATTTATTCTAAATAAATGATAGTGTCTCTTTGACATATCAAACTAAGTTAACGTCTTTGTCACTTAATGGCTCTGTTTATTTATCCATCATAAAGATCACAGAGATATTGGGTAAACTGAAAAAGAACAGAATCCGTGAATTTACTATTCAATCTGAATAAGTAGATTAATTAAGGTAAAGAGGTCAGTATTAATATTGACCTCCTCATAACCCCTTACATCTGGTGGCCTCGTACGTGGTTCTGAAAGTTTATTGATATCTGTGGTCTCAGTCATGAACTGTAACGTCATGTTTGCATATTAGGATCCAAGTTTTAGACTCTGACAGATTAATTATTTTGGCTGGAAAAGTGTTCAGAACGATTGCAGGACTGCAGTTAATGACATTTGACGCTGAAATTGTTATTTGTTCAACTTTTGAAACGCTATAAGTAGTTTGGTGGGGATCTGTCTCGCTGTGTGGGAAGTGTTTGGTGGTTCTGATAAGGACCCGGTCCAGATTACGTTGCACAAGCTGAGGCAATCTCACTGCAAAATGACCGCCGAGTCAAATTGCCTGAAAAGCTAATTTAACATCTACAAGATTGCTGTGCTGGTATTTTACATGTTGGAGCAGGTCATAGAAGCATATAACTGTTAGAACGGTGTCGGATAGTGGTTCTGAAACCCGAGTTCTGCTCCTTTAAAGTGGACGGAACCGACCTGAACGCGGCTCCGAGGGAGTCCGTGTCGTGTTACAGTTGACGTGCTGGTTACTGAGCGTAGCTTAGTCGTGCCTGTTTTAAATGTGATTGCCACGTTTCAGAGTTTTGGGGAGTTAATTCGAAGCGTTTGAAGTTGATTACGAGTCTATAAAGTTGTGTTCTGTTGTGCAAGCTAACGTTAAAAGGACGTGTACTGTCTACACGTTTGTTTATGAGCTGTGATTGGATGAAACGAGAGCTGGGAGCTGTCAATCACTCGTAGCGAGCGCTGATTCGCTGTAGTGGGAACGCACGCCGTTGCGACCAACCCACTTTGTCGTCATTTCCGGTACTGCATTGGGCGAAGGTAAGAAAACTTCATTTACCATGAACGCTTGGAATGAACTACAACCGCTGTGATTGATTGGTTGACGTCACGTATCTGTGTAGCGAGCTCCGCCTCGCTCAGCACAGCAGAGCTGGTGACGCGCTGCGTCGACCCGCCTATTTGTGTCGTCATTTCCTGATGCACTTTGAGTGACAAGCAGACGCAGTTCACACACACACGGTGAAAAGTGGTTTCACTAAAAGTTTAAAAAACTCAATTTAAGCCATCTAAACTGTCTAACAACATAAATTTGTCTCTGACAAGACCGCAGTTCGAGCGTTTATCACGAACATACTAGAAACTAACTCTAAAAGGTAGTTTTCAGTTAAATACTGAATGAAATAAATCAGTCGCCTCGTGATAAATATAGACTCAAAGCTGCCCCCTGTTGGTTAAAAGACGTTGACAGATGAGTTTGCCAAAGACATCATAAAAAAGTCAGCATTTTTATGGTAAATTACCAGCTTTTAAAATTGTTCTGTACGCAAACAAAAAACTCCTGTTTATTCTAAATACAAATTTTAGTATAACAGAGGTACAGACACACAATTTGTGCTCATTTTAAATACTGAAGGGATTTAAAATAACACTCAAAAGGCATTTTTTATTTGATTTTCAAATTAAATAAAAAAAAAAAATGATGGAGAACAGAGCATTTCCACATTAAGCTCTTCACATTTCTGAATTTTAAACAGAATTGTTGTACATCTGTACACTTTTAGTTAAAATTGGCATTTTTAACGTTTTTCTGTGCACAATCATTACTGTACTGTTATGCTGAGCGCACGAACACTCGTTTATTTTAAATAAAAAATTGTTTAAAATAACGAACGGAACGTCCTTTTTCACTCCTGATAACTGTCAAATGCAGTACAAAATCAGTTTCACTGAGACTGCAAGACATCTTTTTGAAGGCATGCTCAAGCAGCATCCTGTCACATTTTGGTGAAGTAATTGCATTTAAGTCAGCCCTCTTTTATAAGCGTTTGAGTAAGAATAAACGGAAGTCAGGCTGCTTGGGTTAGTTAGTAACTGTTGTTTGAACGTAAGTTCTATTTTAAAGTTAACACTGCAAGAGTGCATTTAACTTTTACAAAGTTCATTGAGGGTAAAAACCTGATATAAGGTACCTATGAATACTTATTACACAGTGAAACACGTAAACCTCAGCTGATTAGTTTATTTGACTCAGTGCTACATTAAAAGTGAATATTTATTTGCAAACACTAACATGAGAACAATCTTTTGATTTTTTTCACACAAAATCAAAACTAAAAGATGGGAGATAACAATTATGATCAAGCTTTACAGCTGCTCACAGCAAAGCTTGAATCGTTAAGGCTTAGTAACATTCGCAGAAGAGAAACTTTTCAACAAGAAAAACTTAAGTTAAAACGTGAGATCAAACGAATTCAAAACAAAAAGATGGGAGATAACGATTGTGATGAAGCTTTACAGCTGCTCACTGAAATACTTGAATTGTTAAGGCAAGATAACATTCGCAGAAGAGAAAATTTTCAACAAGAACAACTTGAGTTAAAAAGTGAGATTGAGCAATTAAAAATAAAACGGCGTGCTATAAATGGTTTTGATGTTCGTCAACTCCCTGACCCGATCTGGTTAAAAACAAAACCAGAGCGTGAACTACATTACCAAGACAAGGTCAAATCCCACTCGCTGGAGCTGGAAGGGACAAGTTCATCAACTCCCTCTCCTAAAAAAGGCGAGAAGAAACATGTTTTTCGAACTAAAAAACCACGACATGAAGGTGTCCGCTGGAACAATGACCCGAAGTGGTTAAGAGACCCAATATGGTTGAGAAGGACGAGCACACGCCCTGTCCCTGCACCTCGGACAAAGCTGCCCGAGATAAGCAAAAAACCACAAACGGTGGATGTCCGCTCTTTAAGTGACCCTCCGCGGTCTACACCGAGCAAAGGTCCTGCTCCTGCTCCTCCTCCTGCCCCTGCACTGCGGACTGGACAGTCCGGGAGTAGCAAAAGGTCACAGAAGTTCCAGGAAAAAGGCAACGCACCACTAAGCTCTGAGGAGATAGTGGACAAAAGTTGGTTGTTTGAAAACTTGAATGATATAGAGGATGACCAAACTGGTACAATGAGTGACCTTGTCTTTGATAACTCAGAGCACATGGATAACTCAGAGCACACAGTTAGTGACATCAATAGCAAACGACAAAAAGAAAAACTTCTCAAAAAAGGCCTTGAGCTACAACATCAGTTTAAACAATCAATGATGAAACAGAGCGCTGTAACTGCTTTTGAAGCTCACATGCAAAACAAAACACCCTCTGAGGTGTGCCCAGGTCAAAAGGTCGTATCCCAGTCGCAAAAAATAGGAGAGGTTCACTCTCCTATAGACAGCGAGGATAAACACCGTCGTCTCAAAGGTCCTCTGACCTCAGAAGAGGCAGAGAACATGCGTCGGTTGGTAAAAGAGTGGGATGATACTAGCGAGAATGAACACTATCGTCTCAAAGGCCTTCTGACCTCAGAAGTGGTGGAGAACACGCGTCGGTTGTTAAAAGAGTTGGATAATACTAGCAAGAATGAACAAGATTTTCAAACTGACATACACCGAAATGTTGGTACCAGTTGGAACAGTGACTCAAAATGGTTTAAAGGGAGCCCCGCCCCTGAAGCACCTCAGATTGAAAAGTCTGAGACAAGCAACGAACCACAAAAGGTAGGTGTTCACTCTCTAAGAGACCCACAACGGTTCAGATCGAACCAGATGGGTGAAAACCAAGGTCCATCGGTGGGTGGACTTCAAAAGAAATTGAAGGATGAGGACCTATACTCATGTAACTATGCGTCGTCCCAACAGCCACCCCCGAGCCTTGGAACTGCACCTCCCGCGCCTCGAACAGAACAGTTCGAGACAGGCAAAGAGTCACGAATGTCCCGGAATAATGGCCCAACACCTCTATGCTCGGAAGAGACAGAGGAAGTAAGTAGTTTGTCAGTAGATTTGAATGTTACTGTGCTTGACCAACCTGATACAATGAGTGGCGTTATCATTGATAATGACACTATCAACATTGACCAACCTGGAGCGATGTGTAGCACTGTCTTTCACAAAGACTCAGAGCACACAAATAACTCAGCGCACACTACTACCAACATTGCCATGGATGTTGACAGCAAACCAATTGCTGACACAAAACAACATCCTGAAGGTCATGATGCTGACAGCCAACAAGATGCTGACAGTAAACAAGATTACACAGACAGAGTCACACGTGAACAGAAACGTGGGCCAAGACCTGTGAGGTTTCTGTGTAACTTTATACAAAGGGGGGTGGCTAAGAAAGCTTACCTACCTATCACACTGGAAAGTGTCCTTGAGCGTGAAGCCCTCCTGGACGGTAGTGCTGATATAACCATTATGTCGGCCAAGCTGTTCAAGGAGCTGAGGACCGCCGCTAACGGTGTTGACAGGCAAATACCCTTTGAGAAATGTGCTATTGAGCTACAGGGTCTCGCAGAGACGAGAACAACCCTAACAGCTATGGCTATGGTTCACATGAAGATTGGCGAAATGACACTACACCACCCGGTGTACGTGTCTAAACTTGACTCATTCCCATTTTTGGTTGGCCAAGATTTTATAAACCGCTTCAACGCGATTATAGATTATGGTCGACGGAAAATGTGGAGCACAGTGAGAAAACCCCTGCCAATACAGGTGCTTCCTAGTTGCGATACAGACTGCCTAACCGCAGGTACCGCAAAGGACACACGGGACTGCTCATCCGAGGACGAGAGCCCGGTAAGTGAACCTTCAACTACAGGTGAGACAGAAGAGACCCAAAAGTTGGACCAATCTCTGGCCCAACAAGAGAACCTCCTCTGTGAGCTGACACATACAGCACTCCCTGACCACTGCCTACCACAGGTAGTGAGAGGTGGTGAGATCCAAGGATCCCACACCGAAGACGCTGTACTGTCCTCTGGGACAGGTAATTCGGCAATCAACCAAGCTTTCAATGAAACCTTGGTTCAAGGGCATCTGAGTCCAGAAAATGACAGTCAACCAAACGCTGACAGTCACTTGGACATCATTGTTGCAGATTACGAGGACCCCTCATCAGACATGAAGGGGGCAAACTCACATTACCTACCACAGGTAGAGAAAGGTGTGGAGATCCAAGGACCCCACACCGAGGTTGCTGTACTGTCCCCTGGGACAGGTAAATCGGCTATCAGCCAAGCTTTCGATGAAACCTTGGTTCAGGGACATTTGTGTCTAGAACTAGTCAGAAATGACATAGTTTTTACAGACTCAAAGAGCCTCTCTTCAGTCAAGAAGTGGGAAGACACACACAACGACAGTGACCCGTCGCAGTCTGTACAATCAGACACACCTGCGACTGCGCCGACAGTTGTGACACACCTGAATTACACGGAAAGAGGTAAACGTAAGAAGATACGTTGGCCAAAACCTAAACGATTCCTGTGTACCGTCTTCTCTCAGCTGCGCGAACAGCTTAAACTAAACGGTGGCATCCTAACTTGTGCCCATGGACGGACGTCCTCACCTGTGTTCGTGGTCCCCCATGACCAAAGGGGGGTGATGTTAGGCCATGCCAAAGACAAAGATTTGAATGTACACCTCAGAAACACTTTTGCTTTCGCCCAGAAAAACCTGGAAAAATCTGCTGAAGGACGTAAGGCGTACTATGACCAAAAGGCCTCTCACAATGAACTCCAAGTGGGAGACAGAGTCTGGTACTATACGTTCGCCCCAGCAACCGGGAAAGGAGGGTCCGAGACCGGAACTCTCGCCCGCAAACTAATGCCCAGGTGGACTGGACCTCATCTGATAACAGACAAAGTGTCCTCAGTCGTCTACGAAATCAAAATCAGCAAAGGCCGCAAAGAGCCAATTGCTAAATGGGTACATCGAAATCAGATCAAACCTTACAAGGCGTTCAATGACTCCACAAAAGACAAAGATCTCACAAACTCACCGACTTCATGGGATAATAAGGTCGTACAAACACAAGTTAGTAAATAAACTAATCAGGTTTAAACTACCGTATTTCCACCCTATAAGTCGCATTGTCCAATTTGAACTTAGAAACGCTAAGCCTAAAACCCACAACAAAAAACTAACCTTAACAACCGTTTAAATCCACGAGATTTAATTTGACCTCAGTCATAAAGTTGAGACCTGTTTTCTTGTGTGTTGCACTTTGGAATCTGACGACAAGAGTGTGTCGAAGCAGTGAAACGTTGTTTCCTTGTTGTTTAGTCATTACTGTTGTCATTAGTTGAGATATTGTTTGGTTCTGAACACTCCCAGCCAAAAAGGTTTTGTATTAACATTGGTTAATGAATGATATGGATTTAACTATGCCAACATGCAGTTCGTTTTGTTAAATCTCAATCGTCGAAGAGTCAATGTAGTTTAAAGCTACTCAAGGTACCATAAACTACATTGACCTCACAATTTCTAAATTGAACCGATTCGATCGTTTCTATTCTAGATTATCTATTCATTTTGATGAGTCTCGCCATAGACTTCAAAATTTATTAGGAATACCAAATCCTACGTCGTTCGTCTAAAAGACAACAGACATTTAGATCAAACTATATTTCATTTTTCTATTTTAGTTTAACCTAAACTAAGTAATGAATGGAGGAATAGTTTGGAATTAGAGGCCTTCGTTACAGAAGCCCTCCAAAATTTTATAGGTACAAATCCCTATATCTAATTTTACAGAATTGATCCACCCCTTAATTGGTAATTGTAGCTGATCTAAACCATGATAGCTTACATACCAGGTGCATATAGGTAGGGCCTAATGTAAAATCCTATTCATAAGCCCACCTAAAAAACCACATAATTGCATGACACATAGAACCAGAGTGGCACTGACTGGAAACCAACCAGCCAACAACCTTCGATGTGGGGACCTGCAGCTCCAACGCTTGGTCTTCAACCTTCATCCAAGGGTCGCCTCCTCTGCGTCAATCGAGGGATCCCCTCTACATGCTGATTATGAAAACAATTGTTGCTGATCAATCAACAAAACTAATCGTTGTGGAATTACCGCTGTGGATTATAAGACTTTGTTTTCCAAAGGATCACAGACTTTGTTTTCCAAGAGTTAACAGACTTTGTTTTCCAAAGGATTAAAAGCTTTCGCAATGGGATTACCTCCGAACAGTATGGAATTTCCAAAAACTTTATGGGATTATAATTTTTGATTTTTCTTTTCCACTTGCTGGATTACTTCAAGATCAGAGACAGTTCAAGGTTTCCTTTCGTGTTGGACCCCATCCCCAAGGACTGGCGATGGCTTCCAAAAGGGGGGAGATGTAGTGGACATGACCATGTTCACTTTATTACATCTGTGTACTTTTGAACTGTTCCAGAGATGATCTTTACTGACCTCTCAGTAAAGCAAGACATTTATCACAAAATCATTCCATTAGTTGTAATCAGAATATAGTCACCAAAAGAGACTATTTCTACCTTTGATTTTATTCTAATGTAATCAAAAGAATAACTTTTGTCATTTTCATGATATATGTTATATGCTGTTATTCTTTAAATGTGAAACATCAATGTGTCATTTCTGCAAGTGAAAAGGTGTCAAAGTTCAGCTAAAATGTCAAACTGACTTACACTGAAATTGTTTTTGTCGAGTTTCAGCTAAAACTCTCATCTAGCGTCTGAAAGTCTCTCACTCAGATACTTTTCCTAAACAATTTCCTTCTCTGTGCTGAATTTCACCTTGAATAGTGATAACGAGTGGACCAATGAAAAAGAGACAAGTTTCTCTCCTCTCTAAGTCTCTTTTTAAGTTCTAACTGTGCGGAAACGCTTCAGTCTTTGAATGGACAGAGAGTTTGAATGGACAGAGACCTGAAAGCTCTCTGCCTTGCAGCTGGTCAAGCTTGGTCAAGAGCCAAAGACTAACTTGTCAGCTAGAACTGATGGACGCCTCCATCCAGTTCCCCGAGCAAAAGCTCCAAAGTTCCTAATGAACTTTCTTTGAGAAACATCTCGTCTTGAAGTCGGCCAGAAGCTGCCACATGTTTCTGACGGCTGACGCGGATCCGAGGAGACGTTGGAAGTAAACGACCAGTTCAGACGTACGAGGGCCGGAAGGACTCTGTGCACCTGGGAGGCTGGTGATATCTTTATCAGACGCATCGTCAAAAGGTAAAGAGCTGTTTACAAACGTACCTGGGATTTAGCCGAAGTCGGATGGAAAGTGTCATCTCTGGTTACACTCGAGATAAATAACTTAATCTCTCCAACCTCTTATTCCTCCTTTTCCCTTTCCCTCTCAATCTTAAGCTGGAAACTATTTTAAGCTGAAGAGCCCCTCAGACTAAATATGTGTAACATCTAATATTTATGTCTGTTGTGTTGAATTTAAGTGTGCTGACGTTTTAAATTGAAAGAAAGTGAAATCATGTCAATCAAGTGTAATGGTGTTAATTTAGTTGATTTATTCTAAATAAATGATAGTGTCTCTTTGACATATCAAACTAAGTTAACGTCTTTGTCACTTAATGGCTCTGTTTATTTATCCATCATAAAGATCACAGAGATATTGGGTAAACTGAAAAAGAACAGAATCCGTGAATTTACTATTCAATCTGAATAAGTAGATTAATTAAGGATAAAGAGGTCAGTATTAATATTGACCTCCTCATAACCCCTTACACAGGGACCTAACAGCCCATATAAATGGGCCTGGTACCCCATACTCCCGGAGTACCTCCCACAGAACCCCCCCCCCCCGAGGGACGCGGTCGAATGCCTTTTCCAAATCCACAAAGCACATGTAAACTGGTTGGGCAAATTCCCACGCACCCTCCAGGACCCTGCTGAGGGTGTAGAGCTGGTCCAGTGTTCCACGACTAGCACGAAAACCACACTGCTCCTCCTAAATCCGAGGTTCGACTATCCGACGGACCCTCCTCTCCGAACCCTTGAATAAACCTTACCAGGGAGGCTTAAGAGTGTGATCCTCCTATAGTTGAAACACACTACGGTCCCCCTTTTTGAATAGGGGAATCACCACCCTAGTCTGCCAATCCAAGGGAACTACCCCCGATGTCCATGCGATATCGCAGAGTTGCGTAAGCTAACACAACCCCACAACATCCAGAGCCCTAAGGAACTCAGGGCGAATCTCATCCACCCCCGGAGCCCTGCTACTGCGGAGCTTTTTAACCACCTCGGTGACCTCAGCACCAGAGATTGGAGAGCCCGACCCAAAGTCCCCAGGCTCCGCTTCCTCAATGGAAGACGTGCCAGTAGGATTGAGGATGTCTTCGAAGTATTCCGCCCACCGACTCACAACATCCCGAGTTGAGGTCAACAGCACGCCATCCCCACCATAAATGGTGTTGGTCGCGTACCGCTTTCCCCCCCTGAGACGCCGGATGGTGGACAGTAACCACCCGAGCCGCATGCCGCTTGGACTGTCGGTACCTATCTGCTGCTTCCGGGGTCCCACAGGCCAAAAAGGCCCAATAGGACTCCTTCTTCAGCATGACAGCATCCCTCACCGCCGGTGTCCACCACCGGGTTCGAGGGTTGCCACCACGACAGGCACCAACAACCTTGCGGCCACAACTCTGATAAGCTGCCTCGACAATAGAGGCGCGGAACATGGCCCACTCGGACTCAATGTCCCCCGCCTCCCTCGGAACGTGTTCAAAGCTCTCCCGGAGGTGGGAGTTAAAGCTCCGTCTTACGGGAGACTCTGCCAGACGTTCCCAGCAGACCCTCACAATACGTTTGGGTCTGCCAGGTCTGACCGGCATCCTCCCCCACCATCGGAGCCAACTCACCACCAGGTAGTGGTCAGTTGACAGCTCCGCCCCTCTCTTCACCCGAGTGTCCAGGACATGCGGCCGCAGATCAGATGAGACGACAACAAAGTCGATCATCGAACTGCGACCTAGGGTGTCCTGGTGCCAAGAGCACATATGTACACCCTTATGCCTGAACATGGTGTTTGTTATGGACAATCCATGATGAGCACAGAAGTCCAATAACAGAACACCACTCGGGTTCAGATCAGGGGGGCCGTTCCTCCCAACCACACCCCTCCAGGTCTCACTGTCATTGCCCACGTGAGCGTTGAAGTCCCCCAGTAGAACAAGGGAGTCCCCAGGAGGCGCACTCTCCAATACCCCCTCCAAGGACTCCAAAAAGGGTGGGTAATCTGCGCTGCCGTTTGGCGCATAGGCACAAACAACAGTCAGAGCCCGTCCCCCCACACGTAGGCGAAGGGAGGCTACCCTCTCGTTCACCGGGGTGAACCCCAACGTACAGGCACCAAGATGGGGGGCAACAAGTATGCCCACTCCTGCTCGGCGCCTCTCACCAGGGGCAACTCCAGAGTGGAAGAGTGTCCAACCCCTCTCAAGGAAACTGGTTCCAGAGCCAGAGCCATGCGTTGAGGTGAGTCCGACTATTTCTAGCCGGAACCTCTCAACCTCACACACTAGCTCAGGCTCCTTCCCCACCAGAGAGGTGACATTCCATGTCCCAATGGCCAGCTTCTGTAGCCGAGGATCAGACCGCCAGGGTCCCCGCCCTCGGCCACCACCCATCCCACATTGCACCCGACCCCTTTGGCCCCTCCCATAGGTGGTGAGCCCATGGGAAGGGGGACCCACGTCTCCTCTTCGGGCTGTGCCCGGCCGAGCTCCATGGGTAAAAGCCCGGCCACCAGGCGCTCGCCAACGTGCCCCACCTCCGGGCCTGGCTCCAGAGTGGGGCCCCGGTGACCCGCGTCCGGGCGAGGGAACATTTTGTCCATTTATTGTACTCATCATAAGGGGTCTTTGGGTTGCACTTTGTCTGGTCCCTCACCTAGGACCTGTCTGCCTTGGGTGACCCTACTAGGAGCATGAAGCCCCTGACAGCATAGCTCCTAGGATCACTGGGACACTCAAACCCCTCCACCATGGTAAGGTGGCAGCCCAGGGAGGGTTTTATTTTTTTTGCGGTTTTAATTAGTTAATTATTTTTTGCATCTTCAGATCCTATGACATCATCAACTACTCGAGCTCTACTTGAGTATTATTATGTTAATGTCGAGTTTTAAAATTATGTACTCGTTCAACCCCTAATATATACTGTACATGTCGCTCTGCCTTATAAGTCGCATCAGTCCAAACATGTCAAAAAAGTAGAAAAATCCATTAATGTCTTGGTTCACCGTATGCACCGCATCTATTATTCATCACCACTGACGCATCGCGCTTGTTATGTGTCACTGCTGACAACGCTGAAATGTGGGCCAAACCCAGAAATGTGGGCAGATGCTGTTCCAAAAATCGATGGGCTACCAAATGGCAACTGCGGGAGCGTGCACAGGAGGACTTTGACAAGAATTTAACCAGATTAACACTTAAAAACAATTATTTGTCTGCTCGAAATTATAGGAAAGGTGTGTCTCAGTCTAACATTTCAGTCTAACATCCCCTCCAGGACCAGAACCGAACAGAGTTGGCTGTGGGGGACTTTGTCTATTAAGGTCGGTCTCAGCCTCTGAGCGGCCCGTTACTTTATTACAAGAACTGTTCACCTTTGTGGGAACGCTGCGCCCACCTTGATGCACGGCTGCTTTGAAGTGCTGTTGGAACCCAGCGGGAGCAGAGACGGGAGCGGAGACGGGTCAGTTAAGACCTCAGCCTCTTCGTGGGAACCGCTGTGCGTGCGGCTGCTTTGAAGTGCCGTCGGAGCAGAGACATGAGTTGATGGGAGCGGAGACGGGTCAATGAAGACCTCAGCCTCTTTGTGGGAACCGTTGCGTTCACCTGGTGGTGACGAGCGGCAGCTTTGAAGTGCCGCTAATACCAGACAGGAGCGGAGATGGGTCAGTGAAGACTCACTTTATTACACAATTAACCAGTGATGTCACGTGCTACGAAGCATCGAGCTGTGAGCAGAACCGGACCAGTGACGGCACGTGCTGTGAAGCACCGAGCTGTAAGCAGAACGGACCAGGGACTTCAGCGTCACCAGGAGGCTCCGCACCCTCTGGTATAAAGGGTGCTGTACTATTTGTGCACGTGAGGACTTCGGCCTGAGATTTAATCGGATTTCATCGACCCTGGATAATAATAAGTTTTATTCCGGATCACGCTGTTGCACCCTGCTGACCTAAAACAGGCTAGGATCATGCATTTAATTTCAGGAAAACTTTCTGGCAGCTCACTCTATTTGTTGCAAATTATCTGCTTCTACCTGTTGATTCTGGACCCAGCGGATCATGGCTGCAGCAATTCATCTTCACAGGGGGCTCACCCCAGTACAAACTATAGTTGGGCCTCCACAACGGATTTGTTTGCCCATTTAATTTGTGACGCTTTATGGTCTGAGAGTTTTCTGCATCATTCATATTACTGTCATTATTTTCAGTTCTCAGACTACCTGGAATCACTGAATCTTATCAACACATCTGGATCTGACCATCACTGCCACCTTCATTGTTTTGGGGCTCTGAATGATCGTGTCTTCATTAATGTTTCTCATGCTTCAATTATGGGGGCAACTTGTCACACTGTTAACTCCTGTAATTACACATCAGTGACAAAGAAGTCAAGTAAATGTCTGATATTGTTGTTGTTATTTATCTCAGGGATTCAGCCTAACGTAGGTCCACTCACTAACTACAGTACACCTAATGAGTTTAAAAATAATTCAGGTCTCCATTTCCTGCATGTAAATGCTCGTAGCCTTTTAAAAAAACTTGATGAATTGAAAATCCTAATCAGTTCTTCTGGGGCAGATGTGATCGTTATCTCTGAAACTTGGCTCAACAAATCTATTCTGAAAAAGGACCTGGTAATCAATTAATTTAAGATCTATCGTTGTGATCGTAATAAAAGGGAAGGTGGAGTCGCTATTTACATCAGAGACTCTTTGGCTGCCAGGATTGCATCTAAAAAAACAATTGCAAACCAGTTTGAGGCTTTAGCTGTGAACATCAGTTTGAAGGGAGGTCAGATCTTAACTGTTTGTAGGTTGTTATCGTCCCCCCTCCACAACACCTGAAGCTCTGTCCTCTCTGACTGAATTCATAGGAAATTTAAAACACAATGAGATTGTTATGGCAGGAGATTTCAACATTGATTGGGATAAGTCGACCCCCATCTGTGATAAATTCAAGGAATGTTACCTATCTCTCAATCTAACACAACTTATTGATTCTCCCACCAGACCAAACAAAAAATGTCCCGAAAAATCTTCCATCTTCGATCTGTTTTTCACAAATGCACCTCACAAATTTCCTGGTACAGGTGTATTTGCTAACATTTTGAGTGATCATTCCATAATAGCAGCTCTTAGATCTACTAAACTTCCACCTGCTAAGCAAAGAATAATTCAAAAAAGGGATTTGGAACATTTTTGTGAACAATCATTCCTCTGGGATCTATCTCACTTTGACTGGCAACATATTCTATTAACTAACGACGTGAACACCGCTTGGAACTATTTTCATAATAGTTTCATTTATTTTGTGAACAAACACGCTCCTTTCCGCCAGTTCATGATAAAGGGTCGTGACAGCCCCTGGTTCACTCCTGATCTAGCTGACCTCCTGTACAAGAAAGACCATCTTTGGGCCGCAGCGAGAAAATCTGGCTCAGACTCTGATTGGTTGAATTTTTGACAGCTGGGGAATAAATGTAAACTGCCATCAAAGCCGTAAAATGTGGCTATTTTTTTATTTATCTCTGACCTCCAAAAACCTAAACGACCCAAAAAAAAATCTGGAAAACAATCAAATCTCTCTCATGCATCCCCCAATCATCAGACCTCCCATCACAACTTTTCGTTAACTCGGTTCCTGTGTAAAATGAGACACTTTTATACTACTATGCAAAAAACTCAGGACAGTATTACACTTTTATTATTTCATTTTATGCTTATGTTTATTAAATGTTTAGTGTTTTAGTGTTGTGTAACTTTTCATACTTTCATACTACTACTATGCAAAAACTACTATGCAAAAACTCAGGACAATATTACACTTTTGTTATTTCATTTTATGCTTATGTTTATTAAATGTTTCAGTGTTTTTTAGTGTTTAAATGTTTACTGTTGCACCGAGGGACAGAGAGAAATGCAATTTCAATCCTGTGTATGTCCTGTACATATTGCAGTTTTGACAATAAAGTTGACTTTGACTTTGAGATCCTGAACTTTTGCTTTGTTTTGTTTTGTTTTTTGAATGTCCAAAGGACCAGACTTGGCTTTTTTAGAGATCCTGAACTGTTTTAAGAAACATTTTGTTGCTTCTAGTTCATTATTTGACACAGCTACTAATGGAAAATCAGACACTTCATCTAATAACCAAACTTCTACTAATAAAATCCCTCCAACAAGTCAATCCTCAGTTAATCTCACCTTCTCTTTTTCTCCGTTCTCAGTCAGTGAGATAAACTGTTAAACGATCTTGATCCTAAAAAAATTCTGCAGGTCCAGATGAACTTCCACCTTATTTCTTAAGGCTGGCTGCTCATATAATCACGGTCCCTGTGATCCACATCTTCAATCTGTCCATAAGCCAAAACTCCATTCCGGATGCTTGGAAAACAGCCTTTGTTCTTCCTTTGCTGAAGGGAGGTGACTCCACCTCACTGAACAACTATTGACCAATCTCTAAACTCTGCATTTTAGCCAAGGTTCTTGAAAAACTGATAAATTCTTAAATCAAAAAGTATCTGGACTCATTTAACATCTTACCTCACCATCAATCTGGTTTCAGGAAACAACACAGCACAACGACTGCTTCACTGAAGGTTCTTAATGACATTGCTGAAGCATTGGGTGCTAAGGATTATTGTGCTACACTTCACTTTTCTTAGACCTGTCTAAAGCTTTTGACACTATGGATCATAACATCTTGTGTCATAAGCTCTCAAAAATCGGTTTCTCATTTCATATTATTGGTTGATTTTCTAACTATCTTTCCGATGTGTTCAACATAATGGTACTTCTGCCAGTTATTTAACAGTCAACAACGGTGTACCACAAGGCTCAGTCTTAGGACCCACCCTCTTTACAATCTACCAAGGTAATGTAGGTCAGAGCATCCCTGATACATCCTTACATTTCTATGTTGATGACACAGTTGTTTACTGTCAAGCTAAAACAGTTGCTAAGGCTTTCCAGCTTTTGTAATCAGCTTTTGACATCATCCAGTCAGATTTGTTCCATGTCAAACTTGTCCTAAATGCTGATTAAACCAAAGGGGGGCTTTTTTCAAACAGGAAGTCGGTCCTAGCAGAACTTTCTCTGATTTTATCCTCAAATGGTGTCCCTATGGAGTTTGTTGATTCCTATAAATATTTGGGTATCCTGGTCGATTCGCATCCCTCTTTTAAGCTCCACGTGGAAAACCTAGTAAAGAAACAAAAGTTACAAATGTAACTACGGTTCTATGAATCCCAGATGACTGCCAGAGGGCGGTTGCAGAAAGCACTGAATGTTCCCTTCACGCATGCACTGTTCGAGTAATTATATCACAACATCACACAGGTGTGACCGGATAAGCACTCAGAGGCTATAGCCTATTGTTATCTGTAATTCACTCCTACAGAATCTTCTCACGTAAAGCAAAGATTCTGAATGACAGAGAAGCTCTGGCGGTCATCCGGGATTCATAGAACCATAGTTACATTTGTAACTTTCGTTCTATTTCATCCCTCCTGACCGCCAGAGGGCGGTGCTGAAAGCACTGAATGACTAATACCAACAATGTCATGAAGAATCCTGAGCACATACCTCACGGAAGGGGCCCAGAGGGCCCTTGCAGAATAACCTGGCCCAGGGGATGAGGGTGGCCATGTTAACCCGGTAAAATCTGGTGAACGTGCTTGGGGAAGCCCATGATGCAGCAGCACATATTGCTTCCAGTGGAGCCACCCTCAGGGCAGCCCAGGAAGCGGACACACTCCTGGTAGAATGAGACTTTACACCGACCAGCAGGGGACCATGACTTGCCGCATAGGCGTGGCAGATGACATCCACAATCCAGTGGGAGAGGCGCTGTTTGGAAAGAGGACAACCCAACCTAGGGCCTCCGTAACACATGAAAATCTGGTCCGACTGTCGTATAGCGGCAGTAGCTGCCACATACGCCTCCAATGCTCTCACCAGGCACAGTAGTTCAGACCCCTCTCCAGGAGCAAGCTGAAAATGTGCCGGCCTTAACGGTTGGTTACAGTAAAGCTTGGTTTATACTCTTGTCTTACGTCTTTTACCCCCCGCTGAGTGAACCCAGCGATGATGCAATTGCGTGTGTGTCACCGACCGCATTGAGTGTTTATACTTGGCAAGACGTGGGGGATACATTATAATAAATCCCTCCCTCTTCCCTCCCACTGCATACCTCAGCGAGTTCCTCTCATCGGGGGTCTAGCCAGGATTTCATGAGGGGCGGTTTGTTTAAAAGAAATTGGACCTCAAAAGATGTAAATGCCTCAGTGGTCCCGCGGGGAACGCGTCCGCTTTCCACTCAAAAGACTCGGGTTCAATTCCCACCTGGTTCAACTTTTTTTTTTTTTTTGAATTTATTCATTTCAAATTGTAAAAACACAAGAAAATTATTTACAAAACCACATTATAAAACAAAACAATACATGAAATGAAAGGAGGCAGAAGAAGAAAAAAATCTCATTATTTCTGCCCCTTCTTCAAACAAAATTAACAATCAATTCAAATAGCAATCACATATATAAAAACATAAAAGATATTAAATTATTTCTCACACAAAACCATAAATTCTGAGCTTTGAACAATAATAAAAGAATATTATAGTCAACCAAATCATTAAAAAAAAACTTAAGCACAGTGGTGGGCAACGCTAATCCAAAAATTAGTTCCGCTATTTCTAAAGCACTAATTAATTTATTTAGGTCCGCAATTTCAAAAGCACTAATGTCTTATGAAAATTAGGGGAAGCTAATTCTAATCCGCTAATTAAATTCAACAATTGGTAGCAGCAAGTTATGCAATATTTGCACTACACTGCCAACTAGCGGTGCATGAACTGTTATACAGTAAGTTGTTTGAGTTTCAGAGTATTTAGTTTGGTTCTCTTCAACAGGTTTCACAAGGACAAAATGTACCCATTCCAAAGTCTGTTAGCTAAACTGCTGACATATTTGGCTGTTTTTTTTTTTCTTCTTTTGTTACTTTTAGTACCACTAGATCGCATGTGTCAAACTCAAGGCCCGTGGGCCAAATCCGGCCTACCATAACCGTTTCTGTGGCTCTCTACACCCTAGAACTTCAAGATAACAGTTGTAAGCATGTTGTTCTCAGGTGATGGGTCCCCATCCCTACACTCCCTGGTCTCTCTGTTAATTGTCTTGCTTATCTCCTCCATTTTGTTGTCCAGGTGTTTGTGATTGTCATGCTGTGTGTTCATGTACCTGTATATAAAGTCAGGGATTTTGTAATTGATAAAGCTCTGTATATGTTGTATAACACAATCATTGTTCCACATTTAATCTATTGTACTGTATTGAGGTTTGGGGAAAAGCGTGCAAAACAATTACAAAGCCTGTTTTTATTTTACAAAAGAGAGCTGTAAGAGTAATCACCAGAAAACATTTCAGTCACCCATCAAACACCTTGTTTCTTCAGCTAAATTTATTGAAATTCCAGGAATTGGTAGAATATAGTATTTTATCAGTTATGTATAGGGCTCATAATAACACATTACCTTTAAATATCCAAAGAAATTTAGACAAAGTTATTACAATCTTAAAGGGACAGATATTCATCAAACCACAATTCAGAACCAGCTTAAAGGGACGGTCTACCTCAATTCAGGGAGTTGGATTGTGGAATGTTCTGGAGAGTGATGTTAAAAATGCAAAATCAATTCATTCATTCATTCATTCAACCTTTATTTATACAGGCTAGCCTCGTTGAGTCACGGGGACTCATTTACAAGAGGGACCTGTCTCACTCACACCAAACAACCATCCACTCTCACACTCACACCTAGGGTCAATTTAGAGTCACCAATCAGCCTAACAAGCATGTTTTTTGGTCTGTGGGAGGAAACCGGAGTACCCGGAGGAAACCCACGCATGCACGGGGAGAACATGCAAACTCCACCCAGAAAGGCCCCGGACCGGGATTTGAACCGGCAACCTTCTCGCTGAGAGGCAGCAGCTCTACCAGTTGTGCCAACGTGCTGCCCAATGTATACATTTAAGAAAAAGGTCAAAAGGACTTGCTCAAAAACTATATATGATGAAGCTTAGTGTGTTTGTGTATTACAGTTAGAAAAATTAAGTAGAGTTATTCATTTTGTGATGTAGTTTGTGTATTACAGTTAGAAAAATTAAGTAGAGTTATTCATTTTGTGATGTAGTTTGTGTATTACAGTTAGAAAAATTAAGTAGAGTTATTCATTTTGTGATGTAGTTTGTGTATTACAGTTAGAAAATTAAGTAGAGTTATTCATTTTGTGATGTAGTTTGAAGGTTATCATTGGTTGAACAAACTGTGAAATAAGGGGCAGATATAATAAGATTTCATCTTCTTTCTGCTCCTTTCATTTTATCCTACTTGTATTCTTGTATCTGATGAAACTGTTTTGTATTGTTCTTTTAAAATGAATGAATAAACATCAAATCAAATCAACGGCCCAGTCAGAGTCCAGAACCTGAACCTGAAACCTTCAGAGAGCTGAGCAGAAACCTCAAAGAACTGAAGCAACAATGGAAAGTGGGTCAGAACTCCTCCAGAACCAGGAGAGAGACTGATGAAGTCCTGCAGACTGATGAAGTCAGAGAACCACAGAGGATTCTGCTGCTGAAGGAGGTTCTGTTGGGTCAGAGGCACAAGCTGAGGTTAAATTTTAATGATTTTAGAACTTGTTAAAGATCAGCCATCCAGCTAACTGTCTATCCATCCATCCATTCAGCTAAAAGTCTATTCATCCTTGTATCTGATGAAACTGTTTTGTATTGTTCTTTTAAAATGAATGAATGAACATCAAATCAAAAATAAGTCTGTATCTCTGTGTTTATCATTGTCCTGGCATTGTCTCCTCCTGTTGCCTCTGTCTCCTGAGTTCCTTGTGATTCCCTGAGTATGTAAGTTTGCTGCCTTGCGGACGCCATTTTGAAGAGTCCTAATGGTGAACTACTTTTTTAAATCCAGCAGATTTGACCATTTCGTGAAACTCTCAAGCTCAGAAAAACTTGTGCTATAACGTCAGCTATGAAATATATTTTTTCTCAGCAAAGAAATAATTGTTTTACCGTGTTTTGTTGTAAAATCCTGGCTTCTTTGGCCGTCGCGGACGCCATTTTGAAGAGTGCTAATGTGGCGAAAATTCTATTTTTAAATCCAGACGCGTCGCGTAGGCCCTGAGAAACATCCATAAGTTCACCCTCCATGTTAAAAAGTCTTCGTCTGACTCTTCGAAAACAAGCAATAAGGCTCCAGAGTAACACACTGGCTGCTAACTGCTAGAGAGAGAGCACACACCAAGAGACTGAGGGGGACGCTTTTTTGTGACGGACCACATCCGGCGCTGCTCGTAAATACGTTATTTCGTTTTTACTGATAGATAAATAGTTATTAGCGGTACTGCATTTTAAATAAAAATAGCATAAATCCGCTTATGAATTATAAAACTTAGTCAATCCGCTGTAAAGCTAACAGATTATTTAGCTACGCTAAAAGCGGATTAGCGCAATAGCGCTCCCTAGCGGTCGGAGGCCCACCACTGCTTAAGCAATTTCAATTTGTAAAACAAAACATTTGATGGATGACAGTAATGTTTTCTTGTAATAATTCTTATGGCTCTCTTCTGTAAAATAAAAATAGGCTTTAGTTACAGTTTTGCACGCTGTACCCCAAATATCTATACAGTAAATTAAGTGCGGGAGTATAACCGTATTATATATGAAAAAAAAAAAAGTCAACCAAGTGAGATTTGAACTCACGTCTTTGGAGTGGCAGCGCAACGCGTTACCACTAGACCACCACGGCTTGTTGCTTCACAGTGGAGTTTGCTTTATTTTAAAGGTTGCATGTAGGCGCACGCATGCTTTTGTGTGTGCGCGCGTGTGCGTAAATATATATATATATATATATAAATATATATGTATTGGTGTCTGTGTGTGTCTGTGTGTGTCTGTATGTGTGTGTGTTGGATGCAATGCGCAAAGTGCTGAGACGCACGGTTTGCGTGCGCGTGCGCACACATACAAGTTTCTCTTCAAAACTATCCATGTTTGGGGCGGCCGTGGTGTAGTGGTAATGGCAGTCAACCCCCGATCGGAAGGTTGGAGGTTCGAATCCCGCATCCGCCCACCATGTGTCGTTGTGTCCCTGGGCAAGACACTTAACCCCGAGTTGCTCCCGGTAGGTCTGGATGGCGCCTTGCAAGGCAGGCTACCACTACCGGTGTATGAATGTCTGAATGAATGGGTGGATGGTTGGTATTGTAAAGCGCTTTGGGGCTCCTCACAGGGGGCTGGAAAGCGCTATATAAATAAGCTCCATTTACCATTTACCATTTACCATGTTTGTCAAAGCAAAAACAAAAAACGCCCACAAACTTTGAACCAATCACACGCTGCGAGCCGCATCGTCTGCGTCTTGCAGTTCTGCTTGGGGGCTACGTACAAGATGGGCTGTCACTGGGGGATCGCAGCGGGAGTGCGGCCAAAAGTTGTGCAATGTTTGCTCACTCAACAGGGGGTAAAAGACGTAAGACAGGGCGTCTTGCGGAGTATAACCTAGCCTTAAGAGCGAGACAACACCTTTGGCACAAATGCAGTGTTGGGCCACAAGGTAACATCAGAGCCCTCAGGGCCCCACCTGAGGCATGAGGGGCTGACCGAGAGAGCATGCAATTTGCCGATCCTCTTTGTTGAGGCAATAGCCAGCAGAAAAGCCATCTTGCATGAAAGCCATTTGAGGTCCGCCTACGTCAGTGGCTCAAACAGAGGGTGGCACAGAGCATCGAGAACCAAGGGCAGGTCCCAACTTGGTACCCGTGTAACTGTACCAAGTTGGGACCACTATGTGGTGTAACCTACGGGCACCACATAGAAAAAGACACACTAAATTATGGCTTCCTACCATACGGCCATCAATGCTGGTATGGTTAGATGATATTGCTGCCATATAGACCTTAAGCATTGAGGGAAAATGGCCCTTATTGAAGAGAGACTGGAGAAGCTCCAGAATGGTGGGTACCGTACATGAGACTGGGTTCTCGTTGTGATCAGAACACCACTGGGAAAACAGACGCCACCTGTTTTCGTACTACTGAAGAGTAGAGGGTGCCCTGGCGTCCAATATGGTGTGTCCGACGGGGCTTGAAACTCCGGTCAGCTGCTGCCCTGGCCTTGCAGTGGCTACACCCACAGCTGAAGACGTTGAGGGTTGAGGTGCCATAGCAACCCCCCCAGCTGAGACAGCATGTCTCTCCTGGTCGGAAGAAGCCGTGGGACCTCCTGACATAGGCTCCACAGCAGTGGAAACCATGGCTGAGCCGGCCAACATGGGGCCACCAGTAACATCCTGTGGCCCTCCTCTAGGACTCTGTGAAGTGTTGACCAAATCAGAGAAAGGGGTGGGAAGGCATATATAAGGACCTTCGGCCAAGGATGAGCCAGCATGTCCTGGCCTAGCACACCAGATGCCCCCGTAACGGAGTACCACAGGGTAAACTGGGTTGACTCCTCTGTTGCAAACAGGTCCACTTCCGCCTGACCAAAACGGTCCCAAATCATCTACGTTACATTGATGTGGAGGGACCACTCCCCAGGGGCAGACCCTCAGCGGGAGAGAAAATCTACGACCTGATTGTGTCGTCCTAGAAAGTATGCTACCTGCAAGGTGAGCAGACAAGTGGAGGCCCATTCCAGGAACATCCTTGACACTCTGAGAAGTTGTGCTGACCTGGTGCCCCCTTGGTGGTTGATGTGGTAGACAGCAGAGGTGTTGTCCGACCGAACGAGGACATGCCTCCCATCCAGGTGGGGTAGGAAGTGCATGAGTGCCGAATGCATTGCACGCAGCTCTAGCACATTCATATGCTGGGAGCGGTCTCTTATGCTCCAACGGCCGTGGGTTGCTCTGTGCTACCACACAGCACCCCATCCTGTAGAGCTAGCATCTGTCGTGACCACTTCCCTTGTGACACACTATCACTCCCATGGGGACACCCTTGAACAAATAATCTTCGTCCCTCCATGGAGTCAGAGCATGGAGACATGGCCATGTCACTGTGAGCCTGTGTTGTTTGTGCTGTCTGGCATCCAGGCGAAAACTGTTGAGCCATCTTTGAAAGGTGCGAAGAGACAGTGGGCCTAAGGGTACCACCCGATTGACAGAGGTCAGTTTGCCTAGTAACTATAAGAATGTAACGTAGGGGAACTGCCTGCCCAGCCTGAACCGACTGGTCAATTGGAGTATGTCGCCCCCCTTGGACAGAAGGGTGCGCTGTCATGGAGGATGAATCCAGGATCACTCCAAGAAAAGTGATCATTTGTGAAGGGGCGGCCGTGGCGTAGTGGTAATGGCAGTCGTCCCCCGATCAGAAGGTTGGCGGTTCGAATCCCGGTTCCCCACACCATGTGTTGTTGTGTCCTTGGGCAAGAACTTAACCCCGAGTTGCTCCCGGTAGGACTGGAAAGCACCTTACATGGTAGTCTGCCGTTACCGGTGTATGAATGTGTGTAGCATTCAATGTGTGTAGCGCTTTGAGATTTTCACTAATGAAAAGCGCGTTATAAATTGAATTCATTATTATTATTATTATTAAGGAATCGCGTAGCTCTTTTCCAGATTGACGTTGAGGCCAAACCGGGACACGTGAACGAGCAGACGATCCGTGTCACGAAGAGCGCATGCCTGAGACGGGGTGCAAATAAGCCAATCATCTAGGTATGGCAGGACTTTATTCCGCAGGCCTACAGGACGGAGAGAGCTACCTTCATACACCCTTAGGGAAAGGGAGAGTCCGAAAGGGAGCACACGGAACTGCCAGTGGAGACCCCGACAGGCAAACCTGAGAAAGCGGTAATGTTCTGCCGTAATGGGCAGATGAAAATAAGCATCTTTCAAATCTATTGAAGTGAACCACTCTCCCCTCCTCACAGCCAGAAGGACCTCTGCTGTCATGAGCATAAGGAGGAGTAGCACCTACTGATAAAGTCCCCTCAGATCTAAAATGGGACGGAACCCGCCCAACCTTTTTTGTACGAGGAAGTAGGTTGAGTAGTAGCCTCTGGACTGATGCAGAGGGTCCACTGCTTCGATCACACCTTTGGCCAGAAGGGTAGAAAGCTCCTGGTTCAACGCTCGAGCCTTCACCGGGTCAGAAATTACAGTCATTTTGACCCGGCGTGACATGAGAGGCCGCCGTCTGAACTGTAGCCGGTAACCATGGGTCAGGGTAGCAACCACCCATGGGTCCACGGTGTGAGCAACCCAGTAACTGAGCTGCTGATGGGAAAAGTATCCGACGGTCAGCCTGGTGGCATCACCGTCTCCCTCATGGCCCCTAGGGGCCGTGGGAGGATGGCCGCCTGAGCTCCTGCCCCGCACAGCTGGTATGCGGGCCGACTCACGAAAGCCCCGACTGGGTCTAGGCTGACCCTCACGAGGGTAAAGACCCCTTGGGGGGTTGCGACCCCAAAGCTACGACTGATTACTCTGGTCAGCTGGCAGGCACTTTAGATGCCGAGGAAGAGGAGGGGGCATCGCCCTGCTAAGACTCGAAATTTGCTGCCTTGTCTGACGTGCCTGGATGGTCCGTTCCAGCGCTGCCAAGGCAGCCGAACCAAATAACTCCCCCGGCACCACCGGGAAATCACGGAGGGTCCTGCGAGATGTCCCGGACAGAGCTGATTGCGCCAACCAGACCTGTTGGCGAGCCTGGATGAAGAAGGATATCAGGCGTCCAAGGTCTCGTGTCATAAGTGCAAAGGCCTGAAGTGCTGCATTGCTAAAGCTCACCACAGCTGCTGTACCATTGGAGCCCTGAAGGGATGCGGAA